>MU859493.1:0-13016 GCA_033297205.1 Pseudoneurospora amorphoporcata
ACTTGTTGTGAACCTTTTGGCTTCACCGAACAGCACTGATAGTCTTTACCTTCAGCTATCCCACTTAGGCAGATCAGACTGCCGTTCGTCACAAATAGTATGTATTTTAAAAATCGATAAATGACAATCAGCTGATAAAGGGTTAGGTGATTTAACTAGGACTACAGTTTAATGACCTAGCTACGAGGAAGGATTACGGTTTAATGATCTATACGATAAATTAATTACGATAGAAGGGCACGTATGAGGAACTAAGCTAATGAAACCTAACGTCCGTTACTCTAGTAATATTAAGAAATGCTAATATTATACGCGAAGCTAGGCCAATCCGCTGTGACGAACGGTAGTCTGATTTGGGTATATAAGATAGTTGAAGGTAAAGACTATTAAAAGACGTTCAGTGAAGCTAAAAAGTTTATAATAAGTATAATAGCGTTATATTAGTCTTAATAATAATTGTCTATTGACTACTATTGAACTATCTAACAATCTGAATTCTCCAGTCGTCCCTTTATATCTTATGCTTCAATATTATTCCGGTGACCTTATGATTCTAGCTTACTATTGTGGTTCTAGCTTACTTATTATCGTGTATGAGCTTGGCTTACTGAGTGTCCGCTATAAGGTATAAGCTACCAGGCCGCTGCTAGTGGACGTCTACCTGCGGCTAGGTCCCGGTCTCTATTCTCCATACTAACTATATCGCTATTAAATAACAATAACCCTATCTAATAGGAACCCTTCGTTATTTATTCGTCTAGCGCTGTCGAAATTAAAGTAGACGCCTGTGGCTATACGAAAATATATCCTTTAGGTTCTATTAGGCTGCCTGAGTTGAAAGTTCCTTAATGTTTACGAACATAGACAATTTAATAACTTTACTAGCGATTCGTACTGGAATATCTTTAATGGGAATAGATAGACATTAGCACGCACTTAAAGTATATATCTCTTTAAATTTGGTTACGCGGAGGGATAAATGGGTATTAGTAATATATTAGCTAATATACTCCTCACTTTGCTAGATCCTCAGTTCCTCAAGTGTCTTAGATCCTTTCCGGATTACTTTTGCAGTTTATTATCCACCGATTTTAAGAAGTCTTTCTTTTCAAGCTCCTTCGCGCTCTTACACTTTCAACCATTATCACTTCGTATAGAGTTCTATCACATCATTCCCTCTCGGCTGCTCCCTTATCTGCGTCTTTCATACGCTCCCGTTATATTACGAACCTAAGCGGCACTAGGGTCGCCCAAGACCCGACCACTCACTGGTGATGACCAGTGTAACACTTGGGAGGCTAAGCACGGACCAGAAGGGCGCATGCAGGTGCTCACTGACGCACGGGCTCATAGTGAGCCAACACCAGAGTGAGCCATCACACATTCTATAGGGGTTCACGACCGCGTGAACATCCGAGGACAGATATCTCGTAGTAGGGCGAGGAGGTATAAAGGGACTACGGGAGAACTCAGATTGTCAGATAGTTCGACAGTAGTCAATTGATATTTATTACCGAGACAACGCTACCATACTTGTTGTGAACCTTTTGGCTTCACCGAACAGCACTGATAGTCTTTACCTTCAGCTATCCCACTTAAGCAGATTAGACTGCCGTTCGTCACACGCTACCGGCCGACCGGTCTTCCCCAAAATAGCAACCGAACAGACTGATAATCTGAGGTCCCATAGCGATTATACCATAGGCTAGGTTTGCGCACTCGCCAAAGAACAGACAGCAGCAACGGCCATACTAGATGTCGAATATAAAAACGATCTTCCTATCCCACAAGACCACTATAACACCTACACTCGCGGTTCTATTAAAAAACACAATATCGTTATATATATCTTCCTGAAGGCAACATCGGTACAAATGCAGCGGCAACCGTAGTAAAGAAAATGCTTAGAACCTTCCCAAGCATTAGATTCAGTTTGATGGTTGGTATTGGGGGTGGTATCCCCAATATATTAGACTATAACGTTCGCCTCGGAGACGTTGTGCTCAGTGTGCCTCAGGATACCTATAGTGGCGTGGTTCAATAAAATTTGGGAAAGGCAGAGCAGGAAGGCTTCAAACAGACTAGATCTTTAAACCATCT
The DNA here is from genome assembly GCA_033297205.1 of Pseudoneurospora amorphoporcata. Classification (NCBI taxonomy): domain Eukaryota; kingdom Fungi; phylum Ascomycota; class Sordariomycetes; order Sordariales; family Sordariaceae; genus Pseudoneurospora; species Pseudoneurospora amorphoporcata. The sequence goes on from MU859493.1 coordinate 2,101, forward strand.
GCCCAACCTTTTACTTTCAGCGGTCTCGAAGCTCAGCACACGCCATAAGATGAGGGGACCTTGGATTCCGGCGTACCTTGACCAGATGGCGAAAAAATGGCCACTATTGGCTCCTAAGTACCTGAGATCACCTACTCTCAAGGACACCTTGTTCTAACCCGACTATATTCATGAAGCAGATCCCGCCAACATTGACTGCCAGGTTTGCGATATAACCAAAGCTTTGATTAGAAATCCAGTAGAACGAAATATGAAAATTCATTAAGGGTTAATAGCATCAGGCAACCAAGTTATCAAGAACGCTAGGATACGAGATGAGCTGAATGACAAGCTTAGTGGAAACGTTCTATGCATTGAGATGGAAGCAGCTGGATTAATGTGCAACTTCCCTTATCTTATTATACGGGGTATTTGCGACTACGCAGACTCGTATAAAAACAAGAGGTGGCAAGAACATGCTGCTGCCGTTGCGGCTGCCTATGTAAAGGAGCTTCTAGAGGAAGTGCAACCGGCAGCTGTGAATAGAGAGCGAGCAGCAAGGGATATACCCGAGCTCAAGACAACTCTTAATAAAAGTAAGCCACAATCATTGGAGTTGCCTTCTTACACTACCCTAGTATAATTGTCTGGTCAGGGCTCGATCGCAGTTTGAGCTTCCCTCAGACCTTCTTATTCTTGTCTCCTCATTCCCCTATCATCCTGTACGAAACAACTACAATAGGTCGATCGACACTATTTCTCTAATATTTCATTTTATCAAATCTATTTTATCACATGCATTTTATCACACCTATTTTCTCAGATCCATTTCGTTAGATTTATTTCATTATATTTATTGTTTTTAAATCCGTTCTGTCCTCGGTCATACACTTAAACTCGTGTAGCTTTATCCTGGAATTTATTCTAACATTAAGCTAATTTGTAGATTAGTTAATACAACCGCAACGGCTGTGAATAGCATCCGGACTACTATCGACTCTAATAAACGGCAAAACGAAAAGTCACGGGTACTTGACTAGCTTATAAATATCGATTTTAGACCACAACATAGCCTTCATCAGGATAAATAACAACTAGGGACCGGTAAGTGGTTCTTCGATTCGGCTGAGTACTAAACATAGAGAGATAAAGATGTGGGGGTGCTATTCTGTTAAGGAATCTAAGGAGCGGGAAAGACCATCTTATCTTCGATCGTTATTGAAGATTTAGCGAGTGTTTCCTGTTCTCTGGCCAGTGGAACTGAGGTCGCTTATATATACTACGACTATAAACGCCAGGACGAGCAAACAGCCCTCGAACTTCTTTCCAGCCTCACAAAGCAGCTGTGTCTCTCAATAGAATCCTTGCCGCCGGGTGTAAGAGCGCTCCATAAGAAACACGCATCAAAGTGCACCAGGCCACCTCGTTAGGAAATAACTCAGGTGTTGGGAGAAGTTATTCAAGGCTTTATTCGAGTTTACGTTATTATTGACGCACTCGATGAATTGCTCGATGATGACGACCATCGAAATGCATTGGTAGACGAGCTGGGCAATCTTGGACGATCTTCTCTAAACCTAAAAATATTTGTCACTTCAAGGCCACTTCTTGCAGACATTAGCCAATTCTTCTACGACGCCTCCAAAGTGGACATATTTGCCAACCAGGATGACGTGGGGGCATATGTGGAAGGGCGGCTTTCAAATATGCCAGACTCATCGCCCCTCTATACCAATAAACTCCCTACCAACAAAGCTCTCCGGCAAGAGGTCAAGGACACAATATTACAAGCCACCTGGGGAATGTAAATTGTCATCGTACTTTCGCCACTGTCATCAGGCTAATCTCTGTACTATAGGTTTCTTTTGGCGCGACTTTATACAGACTCGCTCAGGGTCAAGTCTACGCCCAAAGGGGTGCGTGATGTATTGCGAGGCATGCAACATCAGAACGATAAAGCAAAAATGCTCTCGGTAGAAGACAGCCTCTATAAAGCTTATGACGAAACCATGGCGTGAATCAATAAGCAAGAACCGGACTTTCAGAACCTCGCGACGCAAATTCTTCTCTGGATCACGCACGTAAAACGACCTCTTTCGATAGAAGAACTTAGGCATGCCCTTGCTATTGAGGTTGGTAGTAACGAGTTGAATGAAGACAATCTCATTGCCAGCCTGGATGTGTCAATCTGCGCTGGATTGGCAATCGTTGACGATAAGAGCCAAGAAGTCCGTCTGGTCCATTATACTACCTAAGAATATCTGGAGCGGCGACACTTCAAACAACCCCTGTACACGAACCCACACCTTACGATTATGGACGTTTGTGTCACATACCTGATGCTCTCTGTCTTCAAAAGCGGACCTAGCAGTCGCAAAGACAAGTATATGGAAAGGATCTCAACCTACTCGCTGTATTTGTACGCTGCAGAATACTGGCGACACCATGCTCGTCTCTGTTCCGAGCCCTCCAAGTTTCTCAGGAACCAGGGCCTGTGGGAGGCCGAGAAGCTGTTTGTGCAGGTGATGGAGACTTTCAAGACGAAGCTCGGGGCCGACCACCCACACACGCTGGCGAGCATGGGCAACCTGGCGTCGACGCTTTGGAACCAAGGCCGGTGGGGGGAGGCCGAGAAGCTGTTTGTGCAGGTGATGGAGACGAGCAAGACGAAGCTCGGGGCCGATCATCCTTCGACGCTGACGAGTATGGCCAACCTGGCGTCGACGTACAGGAACCAAGGCCGGTGGGACGAGGCCGAGAAGCTGTTTGTGCAGGTGATAGAGACGAGCAAGACGAAGCTTGGGGCCGACCACCCAGACACGCTGACGAGCATGGCCAACCTGGCGTCGACGTACAGGAACCAGGGCCGGTGGGAGGAGGCCGAGAAGTTGGATGTACAGGTGATGGAGATTCGCAAGGTAAAGTTCGGGGCCGATCATCCCTCGACGCTAACGAGCATAGCCAACCTGGCGTCGACGTACAGGAGCCAGGGCCGGTGGGAGGAGGCCGAGAAGCTAAATGTGCAGGTGATGGAAATTCGTAAGGTAAAGCTCGGGGCCGATCATCCCTCGACGCTGACGAGCATGGCCAACCTTGCTTTCACGTGGAATAGTCAAGGTCGACATAAAGATGCCCTAGCGTTGATGCAAGACTGTGTTGAGGCTCGGCAGCGAGTCCTTGGGCCTGAGCATCCTGACACGCTGTCGTCCTTGGCTACTATATCGAAATGGAGTAGTTAGGCTCATCTTAATTCTTCTTGCTATATAGTGCAATCTGAAGGCCTCTATTCGGTTACATGTAAAACTACTGTAAAAGTTTCTAATCTGTATATCTGCATCCTTATGTAGCTATCGGGGGTTATTCTTAACCATCAACAATCGCCGGCCTGTGGAGCCGAAGCGAGTTATTTGTAAGCGCGTTTGGAGTGGGTTGCATCAGCGCCAGAAACAGCTTACGGTTTAGGTTAGGCTGTAGGGCTTAGCGAGGTGGATTTTGGCAGGCTAGGTGACCCTTCGGTCCCCGAAACCGAAAAGGAAAACATCAAGCGTCCGCTACACGCGATACTAGGCAGCCATCCCAAGCTGGGCGAGCCCAAGAAGGAGACGCTGTCTGCGCAAAGTAAGAAGGAGCAGGCGCATTTGAATGCTGCTGGGGATTCAAAGGAGGTGAAGGAGGAGCTGAGGAAGTTGAATAAGCAGTATGAGGAGGTGTTTCCGGGGCTGCTCGATGTTTCCTTTTTGGGGTGAATAAGGTTAAAGTGCCGTTGATAACGCGACTCACTTGATAAGTAGAACTGTTCGACGTGTTGAACCCGATTGAAAAAAGGGAAGTTCTTATTTAAGGCTTTGGCTGATAAGATTCAGGGATCGAGCTACGGTTAACTGAGGGACAGAAGAACCCATATAAACGAGGGATGGTGCCTTTTGATCCTCGATGAGCATTCGAGTCATCTTTTTGATGATTTTCTCGTTGAAGCCTTCTAACACAAAGTCCAACTACTCTTTCTACTTCCCCATACCTTAAGGGAATCTCTCGCTCTTGTCTTGTTGGACGCTTAGGAATTTGCTGATTTTTGCTGCCCCACTCGGAAGCAGTTTTGCTTTTGCGTTGACAGACAAACGGTCACAGGTAGGTAGTCTACGTCAACCATCTACCGTCCGTTTGCAAAGGACCTTACTTTGGGATTGGGATATGCTCAACGCAACCACGATGGACTTTGCTTTTTTTTTTTCTTCTTTTCCGTTCGCTTAGAGGCAAAGTCTTACTTCTTGGCTTCACCCGTTCTTTTATTCAGTGCCTTCTTCAGTCCGTGGCGAGAAATTTGGCCGCGCGAATAAGACACTCCGGTGTTGATTGCCTATACGCAGCAGTAGAAGTACGTAATAAGAAACACTAGATAGAAGGAGCACTAAAAAACCCGATAGAGAACTAGAGGCGAGCTTATCATAGCTGTAACCGGTAAGTAGGTATCTACTTGACGTTTAAAAAAAAATAATAAAAAAAACCAACATTTCCCCTACCTACCTACCTCTAGCTAACACTCTCGTTAATAAAAAAAGACTACTATGAACTCCCTCCGCGTCTTTCTGCTTCGCTCCCTATCCCACCAACGACCATATAGCCTCAACGCCTATAAGTGATAACGGGAAGACTAATAGGACTCGGTACAACACTTCCTCTCGCACTTGGGCACTGGCATATAACGTAGTGGAATAGACCAAATTCATTAACCAAGGCCACAAGCCAGCTGAACGACAAGAAGAAGAAGAAGAGATTGACAAAGGAAGAACAGGAAGAAAGAAAAAAAAAGCAAAAGGAAGTGGTTGAAAAATTCGACGAGTTTATAAGCGAGAGGAAATTTAAGGATTGGAAGAAACTATGCGATACTATTAGTCTAGAAGGCGAGTTTGAGAGTATCCAGAGCTGTCGAGAGGTATGTAATATACTATATTATGTTGGGGAATTTGCGTTCAGAGAAATCAAAACCGATATCAAGACTAATGAATAATTTTTTTTCTTTTCTTTTTTTCTTCCAAATAGGCCATCGAAGCCGTGCACGTCAACATCTACGACGTCCTTGATGCCGACGAGATCATTCAAGCCGGAGGAAAGGCAAGGCCGCAGCGCTTTAGCACCCCTTATGAGCTGTCGGAGTATACCAAGCGAGCGGAGAAGATTTACCCGAGATGGATGGTTATTAGGAGCGAGCCAGAGGGGGCGTTGTTGAAGAATATCGACAACCCGCGTTTGGATGAGGAGTGGCAGAGAAAGAAGGAGGAGAAGAAGATGCGGAGGAAGAAGGAGGCGAGGGTGAAGAGAGAGTAGGAGAAGTTGAAAGGGGAGAAGGAGGGAAAGTAGACGGAAACTGGAAATACCTAAGAGGAATCTAACCCCTTACTACCCTACGAGGGGAAAGGGGATACGGAAGTCGATCACAACGTGGATAACATTGAGTTTTCATAGTGACATTCATGCAAATAGATATAGAGCGTTCTTGTCGTTACTGATAGCCAGGGCGTGGCGGAATTGGCGGTGATCGGGCGGCCGAGGAACCAATGTGGGATGTTCAATCACCTTAAGGAAGCCACGTGGCAAACCGGCCATTTTGGGCGGGGTCGGGCTGCAACGCAAGAGACGAATACAAAATGGCTATGACAACGGAGGGTGGCCTGATGCAGATTTGAGGCATTCCCAAACTAGGTCTTAGATCAGTTAACACGTTGACGAGATGGTCCCCGATGAGGTCTGAGAAATGATGCCACCCAATCTGGAGATTGAGGCGCTGGAGGCCATTGCGAGTTGCTCGGCTTCGGCAGTTACTGTCCGGTTGTGCTCCTACCGCTCCGTTATTCTCGGGGTTGTAGCTACGGAACGGACGCGGAGGACAACTAGGTAGGTACCTACCCAGCACCGCTTGAGATATCTGAATTATACCATTTGGTAGTTGACAGTTGCTAGTGTGGCTGCCAAGAGATAACCGGCTTCTTCAAGCATCTACTGAAGCTGCCCGCTGTTGTGTTTTCGGCCTCAAGAATTTAGGGAACCGTCGCTTTGGCCGAATCCCGTCGGCGCTATCGCTTCTCCGACGTCACCTCCCTTACGTCAATATGCAAACAGCAACATGGGTTGGTACTCGCGGGTACTCGCGTTTATATATAATCGCAACTTCCGCACAAACCGAACCAAATGAACCTCTCCTTCTATCCATGCCTTTCCGTCACTAGAAATAGATTCTATGTCTATTGATCGACCATGACAGGGTCCACCACTCCGAGTCGCGATCCGCAGTGAGGCTCTTAATGAACCAGGGTCCTGTCTTAGGGGCTTTGTTTTTTAATCGCCAGCGACAACACCACGGTTACCTTTGACCCGCCTTATCGACCTCCTGCCCGACAAACACGATTGTCACCTCACTCATACACAAACGGCGCATCTCTCCTCAACCTATACTCCCCGTCTCCCTGCCACACGACCTCATAGCCCAGCGTGCCTTCTACTATCGCCAACACTATCGGCACCGTCACTGACTGCCCCCTCGCTGCTAGCGCTCCTGAGACCTTTTTCCTGATCGTCAGCGTACTCAACGCCCCATTCACCACGCCATCAATGGTCGGCGGGCTATCCTCGCTCTCCATGACGACGTGTGGGATCCATTTGCTGATGTACTGATCAATGAGCTTTAGCGAAGAGCCGTGGCTCCCATGAATGCTGATCCAACCAGGCTTTCTTGAGTTGTCCCTGATTGGGTTTGAGTTGTCCTGGATGGTGATATGGTAGGGCGGTTTCGAGCAGATTTCGGAGAGCGACGGAAGGGAGGCGACAGTAGGGAACTGGCTTGGTTTTGGCTGGGCAGATGACGCGGACGAGGTCGTGGTCGTCTTCGAGTTCGCGGCCGTCACCTTTCTCTTCTCGTCCCTTACGCTAAGCTGCTTCAACCCCGACTCCAACTCCGTCGCCGTTCCCGCTCCCTTCCCTGGCTCGGGTTTCGAGTCCTCCTTTCCCTTTTTCGTCGCCTGGAAACTGCACAACGGCAAACTCTTCTTGAACTCCTCGCGAACCGGATCCAATCCCCTGTTGAACGCCTTCCTCACAAAGAAGAAGTGTTTCGGCAAGTGCACGAAGAACCCCTTTCTCTCATCCGACCAACTCGTACCCACCTGAGTATTCTCCCACACGTCCAACATCACCCTCAGCTTCCCCCCGGCTTCGACTAGGTGGGTGAGTAATTTGTCCATCCAATCATCGCTCTTTGGGTCATCAAGAATTCGGTATACCTCAATGGTCCATGCTATCACGATCTCGGCGGCCACTTTGACGATTGTGGGGTTCTGTTGCTCGCCGAACTCGTCTAGGAGACGCTGCCAGTCGGCTTCGACGATGACTTTGTGCCCGAGGTCTCGGCTGAGCAGGGCAAGTTGGCTTTGGATGACCGATGTTTCGGAGACGAAGTACTGGGTGATGAGTTGGGCGATGGAAGGGGGGTAGTAGGGGGGCCTTGACACAGGTAGGTCAGCCGAAAGTTCGAGTATGTTTTCCTGATTGATGCCCTGATTGTCCCCGTTTGTTTCTACTTACGGCTCTGCGGTTGACTTGAGGTTCGTCATGTTTTCTGAGTCTTTAAAGAGGTTCAGAGGAGGAGTTCTTTCCAAGGAGGCGAGATGAGTTTGATTCCCTGAGAAGCGAGCCATGCAAAACCACGAAAGGGCAATGAAGACTGGAACAACGGTCAAATGAGGGGTCTGAGGGAGTGGTTCAATTTAATCCGAGGCGAAGCCGTGAAGGCAACCACCAACACTGCCACACTGCAATGCAATATGCAGTTCCGCCCAACAGTCAACCCCGCTTTTTACCTCTGCTGGCCGTTTGCCCATCTCCCAGGCATGATTGGCTGTCAACAAGGCTCTAGGATTTTTGGTGCCCCACCGTACGACTAAGAATTATTGGGTACTCCAGCGACGGCTTCTCCCTCATGCGGAGAGGTGCTTAGGGTGGATGGGAGGATTAGAAGGAGTAGAGTGCAACATTGAAGACATTACCATCGGTCATGCAACACATAGCTTGGGCATCCTCTACTGGAATCAGGGCCGGCTAAAGGAGGCTGAAACGATGTATCAGCGAGCGCCAGTCTGGCAAGATCCAGTCCTTGTCGCCCCGCTCATTGGCGACAAAAATACTCGCATCGTCTTCCGTAGAGAAACATTCGCAAGTTTCCGACAAGTTTCTCCATGGAGAAACAACGACAAGATTCGTTCACTAAGGCTTCTCACTACGGTAAATACGACGGAACCGGAGTTGTAGTTAGTGACGGGGCCGGTACATACGGGGACGGGAGTTTGGAAAAAACCCGAACGGCCATTGATAGTTGAAATGGGGTCGAGGAGAGACGTGCACATAGGATATAGAAATCAATGGCCTGAGTTGAGCCAAAAGACCACGCTCTCTCCCGGACCGTCATATAGCTGCATGTACAGCTTGAACTCCATCACCTAGCAGGCGTACCGGACCAGAGCCGCCATTTTAGTATTAGGAAGAACTCCTCCAACAAACTCCTCCTCGCTCTTCCAACCGCTTATTAGCATCCTTTACAGGACAGTCGATTCGTATGAAGCGATGAAGCTGCATATAAAATCCTGAACAGGGAACGCCAGGCTTGTAGTGAGGCGGGAAACCACATGCATTGAGCGCAATGAGGACGAAGAAGTCACCTTTCTAAGTAGCCGAAAACGGCGCCAGTTCAATGCCGTTGAAATAATGGAAGACGACGACAGCGCGTGTATTCGAACTAAAAGGGTACGCTTCGACGCATCCCTAAGTCAGGCAAAGCAAAAGACGGTTATTGACCTCGACGAAAACATGGGCACTCTTATCTATCACCGCCGTACCAGGCATGGTCGCCTACTCATACTAGGCCTAGCCAAAACGACGAAAAGAACCTTGCAATCCTCTTCTCCTGTACACACTTGGTTAAGAAGATTCGTCCTCGACTATTCACGGTCGAACCTTTAGCATCCTCCATCCAAGGGTTAAGAATTTCCTCCAAAGTTTAGTCCATGGATTCACCGACCACGGATACTCTGTTCGATGGAAGGTTATAAATCTCCCATTACGGCCTCCCTCAGCCTCTATAATTGGCGCCGGCCCTGGCGAAAAGCCCCCTCTATTCCCAAACCCACCCACAGCCCTAACATCAGGAGAAGCCAGAGAAACGGAGGGATCAAGCCTCTTACAACAGCCCGACAGGCTCTAGCAGCCATCAATGGACGAAGACGCCACCCCCTCCACCACCCCTACCTCTAGTAGTTTCCAACCCCCAAGGCCACCTGGGAAGGGGACCAACTCCTGCCATATACAGTCACTTGTGGAGCTGCCGAGAACTACCACTGGTCCGGGACAAGGCAGTTCACTCCTCAGGAGTAACCCACCCCGAGAACTACCACTAGTCCGGGACAAGGCAGTTCACTCTTTAGGAGTAACCCACCCACAGCCCCAATATCGTTTTCATCGACCCTTTGGAATTTCGACCTTGGGTTTATCAGAATCGATACTGGCAAGTCGATAGTAATATGCTTACTTCGCTGGACCACGAAATCGTCCTCTGGGCCCTCATCTGAAAACCTATCTGGAAGATCCGCCTGGTCTTCATACTCAGGAGCGGGCGTAGGGTTGACGCCATTCAGGCCGGATTCAACTTGCAACTACTGCTCGAGCTCAAGTTGGAGTTGAATTTAGAAACCGTCGGGGCTTGGGGTGATTGTAGTCGTTGCCGCTATAGGCTTGCGGCACTCCTCCTCGGTTAGGTTGTCAGGGGCGGTTGAACGTAGTCTAAAAAACGATCCTTAGGAAGAATCCTCCCTTAGAAGGGTAGGGTGGCCCAGAGGGTTCGTAAGGCACTGGCAAGGTGGCCCCCAAGCCAGGATCAGCAACTGCATCTGGTTCTGGATAATCAACGCGCCAGTATCTCAGTCCTTCCAGCCTTCCTTTTTCCAGTAAATGGTTCCTAGAGGCTCCGATAAGCTGGTACTAGGGTAGAATATGAAGCTTTGTATTACAGAATTAGCGGGGACTTCCCTTTGCTCGAGCTTTTAGACGAAAAAGATACGAAAAGACAAGACTTCGGACCAAAATAGCTAGGGGGGAATAGATGAAAGCAAGCCTGAATAAGGCTTTCTTCTGCGGCTAGGAATGACCGTTAAACTGAAGGACCCGGAACCTATTGGCAAATTTCTTGCGCTCACCGCACCCACCAACAACGCCAGCAAGGCTACGCCCGCAACTTCCACTGCTCGTTGGAAGATTGAGACTGGCAATGGCTGATATCAGACCCGACTTTCCGGAGGATTGGTCGCCAATGAGAATAGGCTTTGGGAGGCTAACGATATATTGAATACCCACCTTTTGCCTAGAGCTCGCCCAAATCATCGTTGATATCTTTGAGCTCTTGGCCAAAATTTTGAGTGATATTGGTCGGTGTATCTTGAGAATATTTTCTTGATGGGGGTCAAATTGGGAGTTGGCATCGTGAGTGGGACGGGGACTGCGGCTACGAGATGTCGCTGTTGTTGCTCCCGTATCTTGAGTGTTGCACGACGTAGATTAAAACCGGTCTGGAAATTGTACCCTCCCCTCCGTCCAAGAGCCGAGGAGGAGCGTAACCCATAGGATAAGTGGAGGGAGAGAGAGGGTGGCCTATAAATAAAGTAGAACACCAACACCAGTGAAATGGAGCAAAACCACACCAATAAAGGAAAAGAGCCCACCATACCAAAGTGCAGCCAGTGCCAGGGCTAGCGCAACTTTCGGAACACCAAAGATAAGACCCGCATCCCAAACCAACTGTGCAAATGTGACAAGGGCTGTGATCAGGGCTTGGAACAATAGTTCAAATTCAACTAATAAACTTCTTTGGTCTCGAAGGCCTTGTTGATCTTCTCAACCTC
>MU859494.1:0-12968 GCA_033297205.1 Pseudoneurospora amorphoporcata
TCTGTGGAGACTAAGTTCCCCAGTGACCAGCCTACTATACTACTGAGTAGTACAGGGCAGTTACAAGGCACAGTACTAGCCACACGTTAACAAGTATACCTTATAAGAAGGATGTTTTTCTTATTAACTTTTTAGAAAACTTAGAATATAATTACTTTACTACTAGAAAAATATATATAACGACCTTTATTTATATAAACAGCAGCTAACTATAATTCAAAAAAAATTACTAACAGAGATTGAAGAGTAACTACATAGTTATATGAAGGAAAGCATTATTAAAAGCATTCAAAATATTAACATTAATAGAGAAAAAGCTTAATAGCGTAACAATTATCGACGAGAGCATTGCTATGAAAATTACCAAGCAATACAATTAATAAAAATCTAATAAATCTAATATATTTAATAAATCCAGTAAATCTAACAAGTTTAATTATCTATATAACAACTAATTTACTACATTTTTTAGAGTTTTAAGTCCAGATTCTATACACTGGAGGGTAGGCTCTACTAGGCTTCACTAGGCTCTACTAGGCTCTACTGGGCCCCATATAATCACGTGTACTAATAAGTGATGAAAAAATGGCCATTTTTGCATGAATCTGACGGTAATTTCGTAACTGACAACGGACAGGTCAGACCGATGGACCACTAGTGTCGGGCCTACGAGACGCTGACGTCGGTGTCGATTCGCGGCGAGTGAAGGGCCAGTGCTTGTTGCTGACACTCTCGACACTGGTCGCCACTGGTGGTTGGCCGTCATCGTGGTGGATCCCCCGTTGTTTGTGTCGAAGGTGGACCATTCAGGGGTAAGCCGACAGGGACAATCAAGGCCGATTCCCGAAGCTAAAATGGGTGGGGTCATTTTAAGCCACAAAACACAGGCCACTCTCGGCCTCACTGCCGCCGGCATCTCCCCTCCTTCAGCGTATAAGGACTCCGCGGAGTGATTGGCGGCTTGTGCGAGGCATTAGGGAACCCTGGGAACGTTGCGGGAATCCCGCTGGAGTGCTGTCCGGGCATTGAAAGGATTCCCCGGAACAATTGGTTTGATATTCTGGGAATCGGGGAATTTGTGGGGTTTGCTGCTGACCATAGAAGTCCAGGCATCGGCAACGACTTCCACAGCCAGCTGGAAGGTTGGCTCTCATCACCGTGTTGGATATCGAACATGATCGCGGCAACTGCCGAGGCAGAGCTTACCTAAGGCATTCGAGACGTCCTGTTGGCAGCTGTTGGTCCGCCGGTGTTAACCACCGACATGGCCATCCGAAAGAACCGCAAAAAACATCTTCAACCCGCCATCACCGGGTAAACTTTTACATCCCCGTCTGCCAAAAGTGTCAAGCATGACAATAAAGCAACATTGCTGATGCAACCCACAGTCAACTTTTCCTCTTCAACCGACCGAGTTCATGTCCCCGGTGGCAACCGCGCCATCCCAAGCCAAGAACACTTAGACAACGCCAAGCCACGTGCTTGACGGGTTCCGTGATCCGTCTCATGCAAGCCATCTTTGGACGGCTCGAACGGTTGAATGATCTGCATCCCGCGCCTCAGCTGAACTTTTGATGTCCCCTCCCTTCTTCTCTCCAGCTCTTCCCCTGGCAAAAACCCCAAGGGTCCAAGAACCCCTCGGAAAAGACCCACGGAGGACATTCCATGGCATCTCTTGGCCAAGTGGACAAGCCGAAATGCGGAAAGATGCGGCATGCGGGAAAGGAATGCGGAGAAAACGCCGTGCAAGTGTGGCGTGACACAACGGCCAGAGCGGACACCTTGACAGGTTCTGGAAGTCCAAATCGAAGATCTGAGATGGGGAAGAGGAGGGAAACACAAAGACGGGCCGTTGCAACGTCTAATTTGACGTTCACCTAGGCAACTAAAGTCAGTTCCCGCTCGGAAAGGAAAGATGGACAAGCCAAGGGCACCGGTGCCGTTTCAGTAGGCGTAGCTGGTCTATCTGTTCCGTGGGGAACTGCGAACTGTCAACAGGCATGGAGGTCAGAACTTCAGCTCCGGCTCTCTGCGATACTCCCAGCGTGCTCAAGTGAGGCTTCACATCGTGCCGTTCCAACCGTTCCAGCCGCTCCAGCTTCATCTGTATGCTACATTGCTTACTGCTTGGCAGCAATGGTGTTATATCCCTTGTCCTCTCCCCCCTCCAGTGAGCGCGGGATGATCTGATATGTATCAACAGGTACCTACGCAAGTGTCCCGAGGGAACTAATGCAAAGGCGGAGTTGACAGTTGACACTGACAACCCAGGCACCGTGCTTGTTCGATCTTGGCTTTTTCATGGGTTCTACTGTATAGTGTAGAGGGGTGGTCTGAGGAAGGCCGATCTTCTTCCTTCCTAAGCTTCCTCGCTTCCATGCCGCGCATGGCCATTCCGATATAGTACTAACGGCATGCACCCTCGTGGCTAGGTCGTGACGACCCCCAGGGACTTTGTGACAAGGGCTGTATTCAGGGCTTGGAACAGTAGTTCAATTCAGCTAATAAACTACTTTGGTCTCGAAAGCCTTGTTGATCTTCTCAACCTCCAGAAGAAGGTTGGGCTTCAAGGCCTTCTTATGCCAAAGGGAATCGGTACGTACTTGAGGTACGCATCAAGCCTTGTCGCCTGAGGCTTCAAGACATCTGTCTAGCAGTCTGCATATGTGTGGATCTTCCTGAATGCCTTCATCCAGGCGCCCTGCTTTTTACTTGGTTGGCTGTGGTTGCTTCTGGGATGACCGTGACCGAGGGCCTGACCGCGGGTCTGGCCGCGGGTCCGGCCGAGGGTCCGGCCGAGGTGGGTGTTGTGGCCGGAGGCCACTGAGCATCTTGAGGCTAATGCTAGGCGTTGAGGCTCTGCTAAGCCTCGGCAACCCTAACTCAAAACTGTGGGCAAATGTCCGTGTGACAGACTTACAGAGACTACAAGCATGGCATCTCCACACAGCTTTTGTTTCTATCGTGTTATTCGCAGGAGAGGATGGACTAGGAAACGGCTGCATCGAAACGAAAGCGAGAACTGATCTTTTTTCCTTCTGTACGTAAGATCTGTGGATAGTTGCTCCGGGGCGTTGACTTCCATGTCCATCCCCAGTCAACATCAATGGGCTGTGGGAGAATAGGATGCAGCAATGAGCCTCGAATGGGCTCAGGTGAAGATATCCAGGATGAGGATCATCACCACTCCCTCACTTTTTATCCACTACCCAACTTCAGTCACCGAGCAAAACGGATGATTGGCAGAACCATTGATTAGCATGTAGTACCCCTAACGCAAACATCATTTGGCGAACAATTGCTTTGGGAATAGTATCATCTTGGGAGCACTAGGCAGGCGTCTAGACTTCAACACCAAGACTTCCTCACGAAGAGATCAACACTCGAGTTACGACCTTAGGTAATGAGTACGGGTTCAGCTTCATGGGAGGCCATGGGGAGTGGCCGAGGGGGCCTATCGTGCAACGGTCAAGCGGGTAATCTTGTCCCACAGCTGTGAGTGTCCGCGGCTTGTCATGTCAATACTTTGCGGCCGTGTAACCGCCTATACATGGACATGGTAAGGGACTGGGATAATTTCGAGAAGGACCGCGGCTTGAATGAATGTCCTGTGGGCGTTGCTCCCTGTCATGGTCTCTTGACAGGGATGAGAAAATCATGAAGACAACACCGAACATCCAAGTATAAACAACCCCCTTCAAACCCCCCATCATCAACCATCCCTCTCATCGCCACCATCCCATCTTCACTCCCCTCTCAACTCTACTCTCCTCAACCAACCTCAACCTCAACCTCAAAACCACCAGTCTCTTCAGACCTCCAACCCAATCAACCATCAAGATGAAATTCCTCCTCACCACCGCTCTCCTCGCCTCCCTCGGCTCCCTCTCCCTAGCCCTCCCCTCCCCCGCTCACCAAGATGTCACCACCGTCCAGACAGACATCGAAGTCGACGACTCCCTAGCCTCCTAGAACTTCACTCCGGCCTTCACCTCCTCTCTCGACGACCTCTTCGCCCTTCTCGACTCCATCCCCGACTCCGTGTTGGAAGAAGGCGACGAAGCTTTGAATCAATGGTTCATTGATAACGACCTTCGCGATCCGGCTGCTGAGCTACTTATCGACTCTTCCCCCGAGGCAGACCCCGCTTTGGATCTTGGCGATCTGGATGTCATCTCCGATGAGAACCTCGAGAGAGGAGTGCTTGTTGCCAGAGCCAGCGCGTGGAAAATCGCCAAGTGCGTTGCATCTATCGTCCAGCTTATCGCTACCACTGCGGTGCCGGCGGCGAAGTTGTTGAAGATTAAGAAGTATATTAAGGCGCTTGGGGGAGTGAAGATGAGCGTCAAGTTGTTGTTGGGGGCGACGACGAAGGCGGAGAAGCTCAAGGCTGGTGGGAAGGCGTTGGTTTATTTGAGCGCGGAGTTGTTGGGGATTAGCAGTGTTAAGGCTGCTTGCTTTTAAGGGACTTGGGGCACTGACGCTGAGGAAAACAAGGGAGGGTCAAGAGGGATGGGTGTATGGGATGTAAGAGAGAGGATGGAAGATTGTTGAGAAGCTGTGGGGAGGATCAAGCAGCAGAAGATGGTGCGACACAACTGGACGGAGGAAAAGGGTTGGACAGTTGACGGTAAAAAGGGGGTACGGGTGGTAATGGGATGTTTGCTTCCATTCTTATCAAGTGGAGGGACTAAGGGGTTAGTGAGGGCTTCTTGTTGCTCAAGGGATTTTATATTGTTCATATTCTTCTTCTTCACATAGGGGACGCCCTTTCGTCGAATTCATTGCTTTACATCAACTCCCGACCTAGCGACCTCTGAACCGGCCAGTGGCCGAGGCGTTCTTAAATTGAGTTTCGTTGATAACGCCTCGATGCTTAAAGACCAACTCTGTCTTGGTCCGTTCTTCCTTTTAAAGAAGACGCTTGAAACGCCTCCAATGCTGCACCATGCTCATTCCGTCATAACATCATGGATCGTTCTTCCAAAGCCAAACCGGCAAGCATCCTCTGCCCCCATCTGGCCTTCGTCTTCTCCATCACTGCCCTCCAGCCTTCCCTACCCCATTCTTCCAACATGACCTCAGTTACTAGGCACAACCCCCAGCACTCCACCATCCACACAAATAACACTCCCATTAACATACCGATCCCTCGCCAAAAACAGCACCGCCATCGCCATCTCCTCATCATGCCCCGACCGTTCCGCCGGCACCTTGTGTCCATGCCCCTTAACCTTCTCATCACTCAACTCACTCTTATTCTTCTCGTCACTTTCCCCCGTTGTCATCTCTGACGGGAAATACCCCGGCGCAATACTATTCACCCTCACACCCGTCTTCTCAAACTCCGTTGACATCAACTTGGTCAAATGCACCGTCGCCCCCTTTGACGCACTATAACTGAAATGTTTCTGCGCATGACGCATGATGCCGCTCATCGAAGAAATGACAATCACGTTCCCCGCCATGTGCGAGTGGCCCTCAGGGTGGGCGTGGCTGCAAGCTTGGAGGAGATGTAACAAGGCGACGGTGGTGAAGTAGACTGAGGAGACGTTGATCGTGAACACGGAGGACCAGTCGGAGAAGGATTCTTTTGACCAGAGCTCTTGGGAGATTTTGGAAGCGGAGGAGGAGATGGAGGGGTCGGCTTTGGGACCGGAGATGCCGGCGTTGCAGACGAGGAGGTTGAGGTGCTTTTCGAGGGAGGAGAGCTTGGAGACGAGGGATTGGAGGGAGTCTTTGTGACGTCGCAGGGGCCGATTCTTAAGGGGATGGGGTGTTGGCTGGGTTTGGAATCTGGAAAAGGGAGAGAGAGAGAAGGAAGAAAAGTGATCTGGGATCACAGTTCAAATCAGACAGCAAAAGCAAAAGAGGCGCCCTACGGAATAATCTTCCCATTCCCCTCCTTAGGACTATGTTCCTTGGCCGCATTCTCAAGAACCTCGAACCAGCGACCGGTAATGTACACCCTCGCGCCGTTGGCAGCAAGCGCTTGGGCGCACATCAGACCGATGCCGGTACCGCCGCCAGTAATGAGGCAGGCCCAGCCATCGACGTTGAAGAGCTTGGAAGCCTGGAGGGAGTGTGTATGGGCCATTTTGGTGGTTTCGTCTGGTTCTGGTGGGCTTGGTGGGAGTTTGGGGTAGCGGAGGAGGTTTCGCGGGTGGTGTAAGTGTTAACGCACAATGTTGATCACGGCTTGGTGGTTGGATGGTTCGTACGACACCCCTACGTCATCGCGCGCCCCCAGGTAGCGGGTTAGCGGTCTGGACGCCTGAAAGTCCCAAGCTATAGCGCTTGCGTACAGCGCGTCAAAAAGTAAACATTTTCCCGCTTTCGGTATCCCGCCTCGCCCGTCCCGTCTCCCCGTTAATCGGATTTCAAGCTCACGATCGACCGAACCCGACGACCGGCCCGCAGCCCACACACCAAGCGGCCCAGCCAAAGAGACTCAAGAATGCTCATTTCTGATATGGGACGGAAATATTGAGCCCAACGAAGAAAGAAGGAGATACACGGTGCATGCGTCTTTTCGCGCTCGCTTTCAAGCTCCGTGCCGAACTGCGAGGCCGTTGCAGCGGCCGGTGCTGAAAACCCGGAGCCGGTACCGTACCGAGAAGGGGTCGGAGAACACGGCGAGACAGCTGGCACCGGGCGAAATAGCCTGACCTCCACCTGCAACAAGGGCGAAGAAAGGACGGCCTGGGTACCATAATAGTGCAAGACATGATGCTTGACATACCTCTTAGGCAGTAACAAACAAAGATTTCTAGATCCCTAAACAGCTCATTACATGGAGATACTAAGCCCACCTTGCACCTTCACCATCCACCAAGACACCAAGTCTAAACGAGAGGTGGTTGAGGGTGGAAGCGGCGAGACGTTCCTTAGCGCGTCCGAAACCCGGTGTGCCGCGATTAACTGTGTATCGAACGGTGAAAAAGGGGTCAAAGCAGAACAAGCATGTAGGGCCCATCGCAAACCGTTTAATATTCCGTCATACCTTAAATTAAGAGAAACTCTACTCGCACGTTGATAAAACTCTACTCGCACGTGGATCCACTTTTACTTTTCTAACTATAACTTAGTCAGATCTTGGTATATTGCTTTGGGGTGTAGTAGCCACCCTCCCCAACTTCAGTTTTCGGAACAACCTCGTGCTTGGCAGTGGTGGAGCATGGAATTCTGGCTTGGAATCATGGAAAGGGACTGCCAAATTGGCTCGCGTGTATATAAGACCCCTCTTGCCTTTGTGATCATAGAACGACAAGGACCCCAACAACAACCAACAACAACGAACAACAAGAACCAACGACAACGAACAACTCCAAGAACGACACTCTTTTATCGTCAAGTCTAGTCTTCATATAAAAATCATTCATCTTTGGTCCTACGATCTTGTACATATGTTCATTTTATTCCTCTTTCTCTGGTCATAGAGAGAAACTTGTCGTTATGTTTGCATTCCTGGTCCTGCCTACTTAGTTCCGTCCCAAAAGTCTTCCTGTCGTCGAGCATCGCACATCAGCTACACGCTCACGGCCTCCCAGTTTTGACTGCAGCTTTTCTGGGTGTGTTGTGTGTGTTGTGGTTGTTGTGTTCTGCTCTTCGTCAATATAAAACTAAAAGTAGTACTAAATTACTCTTTGATTTTTAGCGGATTTTTGAAGGTATCTAGCAGCTTTGCACCGTTAAGCGTTATCAAAATACTAGTTTTTTAGCTTTTTTGACTTATAATTATCTTAATTATTTATTTAGAATATCTTTTCTTTAAAGTTTTTATAAGGTACTGGATATATATGGTCTCAAAAGAGGTGGTGTTATATAGAGAAAAAAATAAGAAAAAATATCATATACTTTTCACCTCTTTATTAAATCTTTTTAGTACTCTAAAAAAGATATTAAAAGTTACTTTTTCCTCAACGTGCGAGTAGAGTTTTGCCAACGTGCGAGTAGAGTTTTGCCAACGTGCGAGTAGCGCTTTTCTAAATTAAATAAGTTCCATTTTTCGTTAACCCGTACGACCGATAGGGCAAGCAACCGCTTACGGACGTCTTCGTAACGAACTCATACATAAAGCCAAAAATAATCCACAGTTAATCAACAGAAAATCAATTATTCTTTTCACTCTACAACGCGAAAACAATAGAGCGGATAGCACAGCTAATACTATCTATATTATAAAGAAGAAGGTAGATAGGACTGCTGAAGAGCCGCAAGACCCTATATACGTCTACTAGAACGAGCTGGACTTAGCTAAACGCTTAATAGGAGAAAATAATACCTTTGCTAGCAAGCTCCAGAGGCCTATTACAGCTATAAAGCTTAAGGCTCGCGTTGAAGCGGGCGAAGGGTATAAATATTGAGTACATACTAATTTAAATAAGATTCTATATTATATAAGTTAAATAAGCTCCAACGTTATTTATATAATTTAAAAACTAACGCGAATATCTACGTATATCTAGGTCCCCTAGTTAGACTTATTAGGTAAAACGATTTCTATACTTTATAATAACGTAACACTTCCTAACACCTTACTAAAGAACGTTATTCCTCAACTACGAAGTATGCTAAAGTATAACGTTATACTACTACTTAAAATATCAATAGTATCACGGGGCAAGGGCACCGTTAGGTATGGAGTATGACATATGTTGTTGTACGAGGGAGGAAAGAAGAGGTGTGCGCCAGCCAGGGCATACATAGGGCTCGTTGAGCCCTCGTGCCAAGGCTGGTCCCGGTGCTATGACCATGCTGGTCAATGATACTAAGGCACAGGGTATGCGATCTATCCCTGTGACAAATAGTTAGAGACCTTAAAGCTGTATAGAATATTGTAAAGAAAGCACTTACTAACTTATTAAGATTAAATAAAGCCCGAGTGGCTTGGCCTCTCTGCAATAAATACTACTTAAAGCCCGGGAATATTATTAGCGGAAGGAGCGTCATGAGTAAGTAAAATATAGTATTTAGAAGTATTAGCTAAGATATACCGCCGCTTTTAAATATTACAAATAAAATCACGGCAACTATAGCCTTTATAACTAAAGCTAATTTGATAAGCGGATGGAAAAATGTTACGAAGCGTACGGCTATAGTAAGTACGGGGATATATTAAATATAAAAGTAAGTTTTATTTAAATTATTCCTTCCCGTCGTTAATATAAATTACCTGCTTACACTTATCGTAATATTACAATCTTACTCCCAAAGATACCATACTTTAAGAAGATAAACCTAACAATATAAGTTGTTATTAAGCTTGCCCGGATGTTCAGTATATTTTATCTGTTAATTAAAATATAAGTTATCTTTGGAAATATGCTTCATTATAGAGCGGTAGGAGATAGTATTATAATAAGTTTAATATATTAAAAAAGAAGCCTAACTTATTTTACACTATCCTCTGTATAACTATATACACACTTAGCTTTATTGTATTAATTAGTTTGTTAATACTTATACTAACTTACAACTTTCTTTCCTTAATATATAAGATAATATAAAAGCTATTAGTATCGCGCTATCGCAACTTTCACTTAAATATAAGCTATCGATACTACTTTTCGCTTTATTTATTATTTTTTACTTTATTACTTTTAAAATTATTAGCACCTTACTAGGTTGGATTGGATAGGTCTTTTTATTTTAATATAAAGTATTAAAGTATTATATATTAATAAGTTAAAAGGGAGTTTAAGCAATTTTTATATTTATTATATTACAATTAATTTCTTAAGTTGTCAGATACTTATATTTTATTTATATACTAGGGAAAACAACTTTACTTAGTATAAGTAGCTAGCCAGTGTAAGGGGACAGCAGAGCGATACGCAGGTGCTGACACTAAGATCATCAATTAAGGTTCTACGAGAAGAAAAGAGAAGAAAGACTGGCCTGTAGGGCGGACCTTGTCGCCTATCCTTTAAGGCCGTGCGCTGGTATGGGTGCCTGACTGCCTGAGGCAGCCCCAATGGTCTAAGTATGTAATCGTATAGAGGCTGGAAGGGACCATCGGGCTCTGGGCCTGCCGGTACCTTGCCGGCTTGGCGTACATTGCTAGCACTCGTCGTCTGGCTAACTGTGTGCCAGATGCTAGTACTGGGCGCCAGACCTGTGACAGCCAGGATATATTAGAAGTCTATACGAGAGAGAAATTTAGAAGAAGAAAAAGGATATGTAATATACGAACTTGAACAATTATAATATTATAAGACGTAGTAGCCCTTTAAGCGAAGAAATAGAAAGAGATAATACTCTTTATTAAAGAGTATTAATAAGTCCAAATAGTACTAGCAGCTTATAAGACCGGCGAGCGTATAGTAGAGCAAACAAAAATACTATTACTACCTATTTCACCTATTTATATTATTAATATCTAATCGTAGTAATATATTAAGTACTTTAATTAAATAAACTAAACCTAGTCCGGTCTAGTTAGGACATCTAACTAGTAGTAGCTACAATAGATATCTGTTAAAGTTAGCTTGCTTTTAACAATTAATTACCCCTTTGCAATAGGTATTATACTAATACTACCTTACACTCTAGTACTAGTAGTAGAGACCAGTAGCCTAATTATACTATTATAATAAGACGGGAGCGATAGGACCGCCCTAGCCAGCCGACCGACCGAGCGAGTAAACGTATTTATTCTCTCAGTATAAAGATAAACGTAATATAAAAGGGCGCTTATTATTAATAAGGTACTTAGTAGATATATAATAATTAAAAAAAGTTAATACTAATTAATTTATAGATTGATAAGCGAAGAACGTAATATAGTTTTAAAGCGTACCCTACTGTATACCACTCCTCTATACTCGCTATAAATAAAAGCCGTTATAGAAATACCCTTAATTGAGTACTTTAAAGAATTTATTACATCCGTTCTTATCTTCCTACTTGTTTAAACTAATGAAAATGTATTTAAATAGTTTTAAAATATATATTCTTAGAAAAGAGCTAAAATGGACCAGTTTATCGTTATCAGGCGAGAATTTATAAATAAGTATCTTTTAAAGTATACTTCCTCCTAGGTACCCTACTATTACTCTTCGTAGAATATTAGACTAGGCTTATATATACGCTAGAGAACGCTTTATATTCTTAAGCCGACAGCCTATTATATAGACTTAGGTAATAATTGTTGGGAATTCCCTTTTTTCTTTATTATTAGAATATTAGAGAAAGTTATATATTAAATAGAAGCTACCTATCTTATAAGAAAGCGTTTATGCTAAATGTTTTGTCAATTAACTTCGGCTTCCTTAATAGTATTTAAAAAATAGCGTTTTATATATATTAGAGGTTATAAGTATTATAATTAGTATATTGTTTGCTGCAAAGCACTAACTAGCCTATAATGATAGTACTAGTATAGGGATGCTATAATAAACTATACACTTGTAGCAAAGCGGAGCGGAAGCGGTAGGAGGTACGACAGTAGTGCTGAAGGAAGTAGTGTAGTTATAAATACAATAGAAGGATGTTGTAAAAGAGGTCTTAGAGAGGACTCTACTCTTAAGACAGAAGAATATAGTGGACTCTGCATTGTAAGAAACAACTATTATAGTGAACTCTATACTATAAGAAAAGACTATATTGTATTGCTTAAGTTGTGCTTACTTGCTTAAGGAGTAACTAACTAAAGAAGAGAAGAGGTCTTTATATACATAAATGCTAAGTGTTTAGAAACTTCCAAAGTGTTGAAGCTTCTTATAAGTTAGTAAAAATGCTTGTTGGAGTACTATACTATAAAAGGAAAGAGCTGAATCTATGAGCTTCTATTGTATTCTATAATAATAAATCAATTTAAAAGGAATGCTAAACAAGTTAGAAAATCCTAAAATACAGTAGTGAAACCTCTATATTCTAGCAAATTTTTTAGGGGCTAAGTTGACTAATTCCGTAACGTAGAAGGAATAATATCCTCAATAATTAGCTTTCTATACTATAGGGTAGTACAAGGCAGTTACAAGGCACAGTACTAACTACATATTAACAAATATATTAGTACTATACTCGGATTAAATTACGAAAAATAGAATATATACTATAACTTACGTAAGGAGGCGGATAAGAAGAAACTTTAGGACTTTATTCTTAAAGCTAACATCTTCTTATAAAGCTACCGACCGGGTGTACTAAATAAATATAAGTTCAGCGAGGATAATATAATTAAAATATACGAGGCTCGTAGTAGGAATATCTTATACTGCGGTAAGAATTATTATAAGTAGCGTAGACTATATATAAGCCGTTTGGGATAGTAGTAAATTAATAATATAATAAAGATAATCTTTTATAATATCCTATTTAAATTTAGTACGAACGTTAAAATTAAATACTATAGCGTATCCTATAAATTTAATAGGCTGATAAGTAATAATAAGCCTATTACCCTTATATTCTCAAATTCAAATTATTAATAAGTTCTTACTACGGGATTCTTATAATCGAGGTTGTCCTAACGAATATTAACACTGGTGTCATAGCTCAGCTGCATGCTTATTGACATACCTAATCCGTGCCCTCTAATTGGCTACATCTCTGTATATAACCGTGCCTACCCTTTAAGGTTGTACTTCTTCCTCTTTCTTCTTTTTCTTATCTTTATTTATTTATTAATAACGTTAGATTATTCGTATTCCACCCTTTGAGATATACGTGCGTAACAACTAAGGTATATAGAATAATTAGTATTATTACGGCGCTCCTTTGCTAGGCCGAGCACGGAGGCTCGTATAATATAAAAGTACGTACCTCGCTCCAAATACAGATTATAAAAATAATATATTGCTTTTAATATTAGTTAGTCACTCCTTAAGCAAGCAAGCAAGCAAGCAAGCAAGCAAGCATAACTTGAGTAATACAATACAGTCTTTTACACAGTGCAGAGTCCACTGTAATCTTCTGTCTTGAGAGCAGAGTCCTCTCTAAGACCTCTTTTATAATACTTCTAT
>MU859495.1:0-12906 GCA_033297205.1 Pseudoneurospora amorphoporcata
GAAGACCCAACCTTCTTCTGGAGGTTGAGAAGATCAACAAGGCTTTCGAGACCAAAGTAGTTTATTAGCTGAATTTGAACTACTGTTCCAAGCCCAGAAACCTGCCCTTGTCACAGCCAATCCTTTTCCCGAAGTTACGGATCTATTTTGCCGACTTCCCTTATCTACATTGTTCTATCCAACATCACTTATCATTATTTTTTTTCCCCCTGTTCGAGCCCCAAATCGTGTCTGTATTATCATTTTTCGCACTCCATTTGATTGACATACCGGTCATCGACCCCTCCTATCTACTATAGTGTCCGATCCTCGCCTGTTCCCTCTCTGCTCCCTCCGACATCCACCAACAATGCTTCGTACCTTACAATGCTTCTGTTGCTCGTTGTGCTCCTAGGAACCAACGCACAATCGCCGTACATTCTCGGCATCCCTCGGAATCGTCCGTTGGATCGGAGGCGGATTATAAGTCCAGAAGAGCGTCCATGTTTCAACTATTCAGACGTGCCATGGAAAGTCCACCCTCACTCCCGTTGCCTTGTGGAGAGCCGTTCCCTCGACTTCCTACAAGGTCCGAAATGCTATCTCCACCGGCTGTAAGGTGATAGAATACGGGCCGATCTACACCATCACCTCGCCAAACCAGGACGCGGACCTCACGCAGGACTTTTATTGCGTTCATGGTGAGGCGGTGAGAAACACAGGTGATGGGTACATTGTCACACCGGGAACTCCTGGTAAACCCTAGCAAAACCGCGCCCCGTTGGACTTGAGTACGATGGAGACATGGAGATGGTGATCGATGCTTTACGAGAGCTCGAGGTATAAGTCTAGCCAACCTGACATCTAACATCTGAACCAAGACAAAACGGCTAACAGAGATCTACAACAGCCAAAGCCCGATAACCGCCAGCGAAGCCCTTGGCCCCGATTCGCCATGGTTCAGAGACAGAACATGTTCGCCGCGAAGACCGTAGTGTCATCACCTCAGACTACGAGCTGGTCAAGGACCGTTGGGCCTTCCAAAGTTCAGAGAGATCGCATGTCTGCAGTTACAGCCACAGCCAAAAAGCCCGGTCAAACTCTACACATCCGCGACTGTCAAGGGGCTTGATACAGATGCTGGACCACGGGCAGAAAAAAGATACTCTCACAACAGCTATACGAGACTTACTCGGCTCATCCAGCATCACCAAGTCTCAACACCGCTCGCCCTGAACCCGAGACCGAACCGCCAGAACCCAAAACCAGGTTCAGCTCCATCTTTCCTCACGAGTCACTTCTTCTGGGAGGACATTAGGGAACCAATCATGTCCAGTGAGGGTGACGTTTTGCTCATCTTTGACTTCCACCGCTCCATCAGTTTGATTGGGGGCACAGAGGAAGAAGATCAAATGCTGGTTCAGCCGGGTTTGACATCATCACCCTCCATTAAGCAACTTTTGGGTGCCTGCGTTCCATTGCCCGGAACGGAAACTTCCAGCAGCAAGACAGCAACGCAAATGACCCAGGCCCTATGCAGAATCCTGGACAGCGCCCATGTCAGAGGAGACGGCAAGGTCTCAGTGCAGAGGCTGTGCTCGTTCATGAAAGAGGAGTTACGACAGGACGGAACCGGACTCGAGCAAAGGGTTTTTGTTACGCAGTTGGGAGGAAGACACTTATTGGACATCGAACTACCTGTATTGTCTGTTGGCGGTGGCATTGACGTTGGCGGTGATTTGTTGCCAAGGGTAACAGCAAGGGGGCAGATTCCAAGCTGAACTCCCGTTGGGTAAGTTCAGTCCATTTGAGACCGCTACCTGACCCTCTCACGTTCCCATCACTGACTTTAATAGTATTCCGTTGGTGTTGGTGCACTAGAACCAGTAGCCCACTCTAGTCTACGGCACAGATGGGAAACACCCCCGAGAGCTGAAGATGGAGGATCCAATTACTCAATCGCAACTCCGCATTGGTGATCGCCAGCCCTTGCTAGCGTGTTCTTCATGTTTCTTGTTCCCGAAGCGGTAAACTGATAGAAGACACTAACATGGGTTTTTCAAACTAGACCAGGTCGATCCACTCCAGCCTCACCAAAGGACGTTCTCATCACTTCTTCATCACATATCTCCAGTGGAGGGAAACATGTTTTCAGCGTGGCATGGGATTGCTTGCGTGGATCCCGAAGATGCATCGAGATTCGAACATGTTCGATTTTGGGCCTGTGTCCATCAGGAATGTGAATGGCTTGATCCCGAAGTGAACCCCAGCTACGGAGCTCCCAACCCACCCGGAGCCTCAGGATATGTGATTGACACCAGTGACAGGCATTGCTTCCACGGAGCTACATTGGATTAGCGGTTCTTCAGCTACCAACCTCGAAACCTCCTTCCCTTTATCAGCATCATCGTGATAGTTGACGCCACTACGGACTTGTGTCCGAGTCCGCACACGGAGCCTGCCGCAGATAGTGTCAAGGTAGTGGCTCAAGACGTCCCTCGTGGCAACCATCGTTTCTATTCCCGTGCGGGGTACTACAGAGCCGCTTCATTTGCGGTACGGTTGAAGCATATCTCAAGGGACGTAAAGCGGGGAAGGGAGGATGGTGGGCAATACTAGCCTCGAAGAGGGACTCGAGCTATCACATCTGGTGATCAGTAGGTCTTCATGGTCTTATCAAGCTCTCTAACCCCAATCGCCCCCCTTTTGACTGGAAAAAAACCCATCTTCAGCTCGGTGATGCTGGCCAATCATCAGCTTCGATTCGACGTCGACTGATGGAAGATGGTGTACAATACAAGACACGAGGACATCGAGATGTGGATGGACCCTTCGACCGCTTGTCCGCATCCGCTCATATCGCGAAGTAGCAAACCTGGATATGTTGGATCCATCATACACCCCCGATATTCGACACTGTGGACACCATCAAAGGAAGGGGGCGACCTCTACTCATCACAGACACACATGACACTATTGGGCTTGGGGCGTGATAGCGTCAGCTTGCAGCTCAAAGACCAAGGCCGATGATGTCGGGGAGCGAGCAACAGGACAGGAGGACGACGAGATGTGGACAAAGGGCAGGTATAAGACCGGCTATCTGTCTCTGTCCTCAACTGCTTCTTGACACCATCATCAACCTCATCATTCTCTTCTAGCAGGATTCCACATCTGCAACTGAACATGGCCCCCTCAATCCAAGAGATTTATCATGATACCGTGGACCACACCACACCCAACGTCAAGAGATCATCCTCTTCCTTCGACCCCAACGACATCTCCATCAATGCTCGTCCATGCGACCTTGGCCGTGTTTCCGGCCTCATCGACGACATTGCCTCATACAACTGGGGCGATATTGACTTCTCCACAGACCGCAATGCCCGTATATCCTTGCTGTCCAAGGCTCGATCTCTGGTCGCCGCCCTTGAAACCCCAAGAGAAACTCTGCTAAGGCATATTGGTGCGGAGGTATGGCCTATACATGTCCCAATCCAGTCAAACCCACCACTAACCGACCGTGCAGACCTCCAACTTGTACACCATCGTCATCGGTATCGAAACAAACCTCTTCCGCGAAATGGCCAAGGACAACGGCTCTCCCAAGACTGCCACCCATCTCGCCGAGGCCATCTCCTTCGACCCAGACCTCCTCCGGCGCATCCTCCGTCACCTGGCTTCCATGAACCACATCATCCAAACCGGCGAAGACGAGTACCGCCCCAACAACTTCTCCAAAGCTCTAACCACCTCTCCTCTCGCCGGTTCTTACCAGTTCTACCGGGATATCTGCATCCCCGCCATGAGCAACCTAAACAAGTGGCTCAAGACCAAATCATACCAATCCCCGACAACCGTCATCGACAACCCTTTCACCTTCGGGCACCAGACTTCGCAGACGCTCTTTGAGATGGTTGCCTCGACGGCAAAGAATACCGAAATCTTCAACGATCACATGGTAGCCTACTGCCAGGGTCATCCAGCATGGTGCTCCGAAAGCGTCTACCCAGCCGCCGACCGTCTCATCTCGGGCTTCGATCCCACTCCCCTGCCAGACGGTTCCGACCCAGTATTGCTGGTAGACATAGGCGGTAACGTCGGTCACGATCTTCAGACCTTCATCTCCCAGCACCCTTCCCACCCCGGCCGATTAGTGCTACAAGACCTGCCCTCCGTCATTGCCGTCGCCCCTCCCTCTCTCACCTCCCCTCTTCCCAACGGGAAGCACATCCAGCTCCAAGAACACGACTTCTTCACCCCCCAACCCGTCGTGGGCGCGCGAACGTATTACATGCATCATATCATGCACGACTGGCCGGACGCCAAGTGCGTTTCCATCTTGACTCAGATCAAGAAGGCGATGAAGCCCGGGTATTCAAGGTTGTTGATTAACGAGCAGGTTATCCCGGAAAAGAAGGCAAGTTGGGAGACGACGTATTTGGATTTGTACATGATGGTGTTGTTTGGGGCTAGGGAGAGGACGGAGAAGGAGTGGAGGCGGCTGTTGGAGGATGGGTGTGGATTGAAGATTTTGGGCGTTTATGGGCCGGGAGGAGGGGTGGAGGGGATTGTTGAGTGTGAGGTTGCTTTGGAGGAGGGAGAGGGTAGCATGAGGTATGATGGATACTGAGTGGCGGTTTGGAGGGAAAGGAGGAGCAGGACAAGGTGATAAAGGGGACGAGAAAAATGACAAGGTTAGTGTGATATCGTGGAAGCTGCGTATTATCGTGGGAATCCGTTAGGGCTCCATCTGAGTTGGTCCGTTGGGTGCAATTTTCTACGAGAAAGGAACAGCAATGAGCGGAGGGAACAACAGGTACGTTCATGCCGGAGATGCCGATCGAGGACGAGTTGTTGGGTCATTATTTCGGGTTCCCTAGTTCATCATTGTCCATCTTCCATCATCGTTTCCATCCTTGACCTTCCCTTTTGGCAGCCCCGACGTGGTTCACTTTCACTGCCTTGTCTCAAACAATTCATTGCGTGACCATCACCAATGGGAACCCCTTTATGCCATTTTTTTACAACAAACTCCCAACGTCGTCTCCAGTTTTTACCTCACAAGTCACCAGCAGCGCCGTCATCACTTCCTAGCCGGTTTGGTATGGAGGACCCGAACGCGGACAGGCACACATCTCGCCCGTGTAAACAGCCGTTCACTGTAACACGGTAACGCCAAAATAAGCCTCGGTAACGGCCCGTGAGGAGACACAAATACACAAACTCGAATTTGCCTTGCCCGCTGTGGGGTGTGACATGACTCCCTCGCCAGGAACAAAGCAAACACTTGTGGAATGGTTCATGCCGTGTCGCCTGGATGAAACGGTTTCAGGAACAAAAAGATGGGGTAACGGTCCTTTGCTCAGACAATGGCACTGCAGGTACGAGTGTACGAGACAAAGAGGCAAACCTCGGATTTGCATCATCACCAACACTTCTCAAGCCCGGAGGTATGTAGTTGGTAGCAACGAACGACAAAACCCGACAAACACTCACTTACATCGTGTTGACAATCACAGCTCCAGTAAGGTCTGTTTTCCTTCCCACCCCCTGCATCTCTGCTCATCTCCCCTGACATCACACTGAATCTCGTACCCGTCAATTGTATACCAACTTGGCACAACCAAGGGACGGGAATTGGTCACCTCCTTTGTGCAAAGACTTTACGAGCTTACAAAGTCACACCAGTGGCCACAGTGGGACGTCTCGACGGTCCTGCGTAACGAGTCCATGTGATTACGTGTTCCCAGGTTGCAGCCTGTAAACAGACAACAAGACACCATTATGTCACCTCATATACGATACGATACAACAGCAGTGCCACCGTTGCTCGCTGCAGGGCCAACTAAGCCAGCTGGAGATGAAAGAACAGATGAGCAAGGCTGTGGAAGCGGAAGTAGGACAAGGGCATATCAAGAGGATAAAGACTGATTCCGGCAAGTTTAAGGTCCGGCTCGCCCTCTACCGGACGGATCTTTTCCCTCCATGTCTCTCTCGCTTCAACAGCCTCCTCAGTCCTGCCTTTAGCTGAACCCTACCTAGATTCTAGACACTCGTCGAGACATTCTACCCCTATGTTATCCCCCCACAGCCACCTCGCGACATGGCTCCTTTCCATGCTCGCTAGCACCATCATCGGGGTAACAGCAGGAGAAACCATCGTCATCAAAGCCGACGGTCTCGTTTTCGGCCCGGAGATCATCACCGCCAACAAGGGTGACACGCTCGAGTTTCACTTCTTGCCCAGCAACCACTCAGTCGTCAAGGGATACTTTGGTCATCCGTGCCAGCCGGCGACGTCGGATATGGAGGACCCGTTTTTTTCGGGGTTTTTGCCGGCCAAGAGTAATGAGGAGAATGTAGGTCTTGTTTCTTTTTGCGTTTCTGTTATTGATCATGTCTTCTCGCAGTAATCTTTCTCTTCTTGCTTCCCCCTTTCCGTTACTATTCACTTCAAATAACTAACCAACCCCCCCCAAACAAACAAAACAGCCCTCGATCTTCCGCGTAACCGTCTCGTCAACCGCCCCCTTCCCTTTCTACTGCTCCACCCCCTCCCACTGCTCCAAGGGCATGGTCGGCATCGTCAACGGCTCCCCCGACCAGCTCGCGCAGTACAAGACCCAAGCAGCGCAGGAAGCCGCCGCCCAACCCGGCGGCGATTTTTCCTTTGAGAAAATGAACCCGCCTGATCCTTCCAAGCCGTTTGGTGGTGAACTGGTCAAGAATCCCGATTATGCTGTCTGGTACGGTGGTTCTGGCTCTGGCTCTGGTACCTCTACGGCTGCTGCTGCGGGGACGGCGACGGCGACGGGGGGAGCAGATGGTTATGGACAGCATCCTCCCCCGCCGCCGCCGCCACCGCCACCGCCTCCGCCTCCGACACCTGCTGCTACGACAGTGACGAGTGCGAGTGCCGAGTCTACGACTGGAGCGGTGGGTGGCGTGACGGGTGCTACTCAAGCAGAAACTCCAGGTGCTGGAAGTGGAACAGTGGTGACAAGTACCGGGACGTCAACTTCTACGAGCACGGTGACGAGTGGGTTGCCTGAGTCGAGTCAGCCTACCAGTAGTTCTAGTCAGCCGCCTGCTGCTAATGGGGCTGTGGTTGTCAGTGGCAATGGGATGGTTGGGGTAGTAGCTGGGTTGATGGCGTTGATGCTTTGAGGTTGGGTGACTTGGATGAGGTAGAGTGGTGGTGGGTTTAATATTGAACAATTTAGTGGAAGATGAGAAACATTTACACCTCTATAGCCAAGTAATGGTGAATATGCAGACTGGTACACTATACTGAAAGCTTTTCATGTTGTCGAAAGGGATGAGAACATTAATTAATTAGTATACGATCTCGAAAACAATGAGTGTTCCTCGACACGCATGTGCCCGTCCCGAACCAAGCAAGGACAGATAACAAGGGCCAAAAAAAAAAAAAAAAAAAGAACAGATGGCTATTCAACATCCAAAAGATAAAAATTCTCGATCCACCCAGGGGTCGAACCTGGAACCTCCTGATTCGTAGTCAGACGCTCTGCCATTGAGCCAGCGGACCTTTCTTGCCTTATTAAATTTGATTGCTGAATAAATGAAGAGATTCACGTTGTTTTTACGGTTCCAGGCCCCATATATGATCTCCAGTCTAGGGTTTACTAACCAGAGAAAAAAGAATTTTGCACCTGGGAGTGCCTGTCCTTCATTCGCGTCGGCCCCACAGATCTCCAGGGTCCTCCGGATGGCAGGAACCTATATATGTGGAGCAGTGGAGTCAGGTGGGTACCTCGGGAGAAACCGACGGGAGCATCTAGTTCTAGGTGTTTCGTCGGTCTTGGTGCATCTTGTCCTCGGACTCGTCGTGATGATCAAAGACGGGAGCGTGTGTTGAGAGGACGGGAGGCAAAAGGAGTCGTGGTGATGTTAGACCAAGGCGAGGGGGTCAGGTCAGCCTCGGCATTGCGGCCTATAGTCTAGATACCACGCAACTTGAGTGTTGGCGCCGCGAGCAGGGGTAAGGGAATGATAGCTGTTAGAACGAGGACTGAGAGTGCGACGGGACGGGAGGCGGCAGGGCTTCGTTGTTACCTGTAGGTTGCTATCACAAAGTGTAGATATCAAATGCGAGGATTTGTTAAGAGTTGGAAGCTGCTAGCGGTCAGATAATGCACTATCAAGTAGACTACTGGGATCTCTAGGCTAAAAGGTTAGAGCACTATCTACTTAGCAGCAGCTGTGGATCACCCTGCAAATAGTTGTCGTCCTCTTTGACTTCAACATGTCAGATTTACTGATGTGTACTAGTTAATTAAACTGTTTAGAAACTGGCTATGTAATTAATCTGCTCTAAAAGGTCTGAGGGGTGCCCGGGTATACCGGAAATGTCAAGACGTCTAAGTTAAGTAGCTGGGGCTCGCCTCATTTAGTTAAGATCTCCACTCTATAATCTAATATACTCCTGTTAACGTGTGGCTAGTACTGTGCCTTGTAACTGCCTTGTACTACCTTGTAGTATAGAAAGCTGATTGCTGAGGATACTATTCCTTCTACGTTACAGAATCAATCGACTCAGCCTCCACAGAATCTACTAAAACACAGAGGTTTCACTACTGCATTCTGGATTCTCGAACCTATTTAGCATTTGCTCTAGATTGATTTGTCATTATTAATGTGTAGCTAGTACTG
This sequence comes from Pseudoneurospora amorphoporcata, assembly GCA_033297205.1. Classification (NCBI taxonomy): domain Eukaryota; kingdom Fungi; phylum Ascomycota; class Sordariomycetes; order Sordariales; family Sordariaceae; genus Pseudoneurospora; species Pseudoneurospora amorphoporcata. The sequence goes on from MU859495.1 coordinate 8,653, forward strand.
TGCCTTGTAACTGCCTTGTACTACTTTGTAGTATAGAAGGCTGATTGCTAAGGACACTATTTCTTCTACGTTACAGAATCAGTCGACTCAGCCTCCACAGAATCTACTAGAACACAGAGGTTTCACCACTGCATTCTAGATTCTCGAACCTGTTTAGCATTCTCCTTAGATTGATTTGTTATTATGAAATGCAATAGAAACTCATAGATTCAACTCATTCCTTTTATAGTATAGTACTCGTACAAGAACTCTTGTTAACTTATAGAAGCTTCTACACTCTAGAAGCTTCTAGACACTCAGCATTTATGTATATAAAGACCTCTCCTCTCCGTTAATTAGTTACTCCTTAAGCAAGTAAGCATAACTTAAGCAATACAATACAGTCTTTTCCATAGTGCAAAGTTCACTATAATCTTCTGTCTTGAGAGCAGAGTCCTCTCTAAGACTTCTTTTATAATACTTCTATTGTATCTACAACAACGCTGCAACTACGCTGCTTACTTCAGCACTATTGTCGTACCACCGCTTCCGCTCCGCTCTGCTACAAGTGCATAGTTCACTGTAGCATCCCTATACTAGTACTATTATTATAGGCTAGTTAGGGTATTGCAGTAAATAGTTATTATAAAATGCAATAGAAGCTTATAAATTCAACTCTTTTCTTTTATAGTATAGTACTCTTATAAGCACTTCTACTAACTTATAGGAAGCTTCTACACTCTAGAAGCTTCTAGACACTTAGTATTTATATATATAAAGACCTCTCCTCTCCGTTAGTTAGTCACTTCTTAAGCAAGCAAGCAAGCATAGCTTAAGTAATATAATACAATCTTTTCTACAGTGCAGAGTCTATTGTAATCTTCTGTCTTGAGAGCAGAGTCCTCTCTAAGACCTCTTTTATAACACTCCTATTGTATTTACAACTACGCTGCAACTACGCTGCTTCCTTCAGCACTGCTGTCGTACCACCGCTTCCGCTCCGCTCAGCTACAAGTGCATAGTTCACTGTAGCATCCTTATACTAGTACTATCATTATAGGCTAGTTAGGACATTGTAGCAAACAGGTTATGAGCCCGGGAAACAAGAATACCCGGATTCAGCCTATCGATTCGCGCTTCCAAGTCACGATCGATTCTCAACCCCTTGGCTCTGTACTACAAGCTACTCGACTGGAAATAGTACTGTACTACAGGCTACTTCCACTTATCCTCTAGCACTCCTATTATAGTGCTACAATAGATCAACCAACGGAACTAATAAATCACACTACTAATCCCTCTGCACAATCCTCAAGTCTGAGCTTGCAAAGTTTACAAGCTCAAATTCACAACCTTGAAGGCCAGCTCCAGCAAGTTATCTCGCTGCTCCAACAGAACTTAACTGTTTAACACTCCCCTCAGGCTGAGCAGCCTTCTCAAGCTGAACAGCCTTCTCAGGCTGAACAGCCTCTTCAAACTCAGTCAACTCCTCAGCCTTCCACACCTTCCTCGGAGCCCACTACAGCTCCAACGCTTTCAGCACACTCCGGAACTGATTTTAGTGCTCTTACTACTAAAGAGCTTGCTAAACAGTCACTACACCTTGCTGAAAAAGAACGTCTTTCAGGACCTGAAAACTACAATCAGTGGTATCAGGCTATTTCTATCCAGTTTAGGGCATTACAAATCTCTGAATTTCTGGAAGACCCTGACCGAGTTAACGCCTTACTTTTTGATCCTTAAAAGGCTGCCTTATTATTAACTCTCCGGAACACCTTGAAACAGGGTCCCCTATCTACAATTACTTTCGAAACGGACCCTGCAGAGGCTTACAAGCGACTACGTATGCAGTACGCTCCTAGCCAGTTAACGCTCCGAGACTCCCTGTATAAGGAATTTCATTTCCTTAAGTTTGATAGATCTACTACTATAGTAGAATTCAACGCCAAATTCAACACCCTCGTGAGCCGACTTGTTGGCCTCGGCGTTAGAATAGCGGAAATCGACCAGATTAACCACTATTTTAACGTGCTTGAAAGTCACTTCTCTCAGTGGGTAAAGCGTTGTAGAGGTTTACTACGTCAAGAACAATGGCTCTACAACACAGAAGGTAAGATCACCAAACTAAGTCTTCTGTACTTCCAAGAAGATCTACTAGCTGAGACCCAGAATCTAACTACTACGACCTCTTAACAGCTTTCAGCATTGCATGCTGGCTATAAGAGAAATCACAGGTCGAACAATAATAAGGCTACCTATCAGAACCCTCGGTCTACTAAAAGGAAGGATCAAGACACTAAGTCCTTCAGCCAGCCATCTGCTAAGCCTATGAACTTTCAAGGCAAGCGGCAAGGTAAAGGTACTAAAAAGGAGGCTCAAGGAGAGTCCTTCAACATTGAAGGCACTGAGCAAACAGCTTCTGATGAAGCTTTCACTGTCAGCTATAATCTTGAGTCTGGCACTATATTCGGAGCAGACAGTGACTCTGAATCTATAGCCACTGAGGAAATTCCTAAATTCAACCACTCGACTATTAAAAATAATAGTCAATGGCTTTTTGACACTGGGTCTACAGTGCACATCTGCAACAACAAAACCTTATTCACGGACTTACAGTTTTCTACCACGCTAGGAACTGTAGGAACCGGAGGTGGCCCTGTTAAGCCACTAGGTGTTGGCACTGTGAAAATCGAATTCCTCACTGGCTACAAGGATAATAAAGCGGTCTACAGTTCCGTATCCCTCACAAACACTCTCTATATTCCTAACTTCCCGTTGAACATAGTGAGTGGCCATAGGCTGTATGCCTCTGGAGGTACCTTAATTAAGGAAAAGCTATACACAGCCTCCCGGAAGCTATTAGCATTGCTAAACTTCCAGAAATCCGGCTTCTTCTTTACTGTCAAGAACGCCGTACCTACTAAGATTGACCCTAAACAACCACTGGTCTACGGGTCTACTTGGCATTGCTATACTACTAAGAACAATGCCGATTCTAGTGATTCTGAAGCTGAAGAATCTGCTGAATCTACTACAGCTCTTGAAATTGCAGAGGGGGTTATAGAGTCTCCAGCTCTGGATCCAACTCCCACAGCTCCTGAAATTTCAGAGGGGGTTACAGAGTCCCCAGCTCCCACAACAGCTCTCAAGAAACCTTCTGAGGCGTTGATTCAAGCCGCTCAGCTATGGCACGTCCGGCTCGGGCATGTAAGCCTTGATCTTTTGAAAAAGACTGCTCAAGTTACTAAAGGCATGCCTAACTTTCAAAAGGTACGCCCTGAAGACTTGGTTTGCAAGAGCTGTGATTCAGCCAAAATACTGCGCAGACCTTCCAGAAAGCCAGTAGCTGATCCACCGTTTGCCCTCGGGCGACTAGAGGGGGATATCTTTATTATTCGCCCTACGCCACTAAACAACAAGCCTTATGGTCTTGTTGTAGTGGATCGGAAAACTCGCTTTAGACTCATTCGGCTTCTAAGGACGAAAGACGAAGCTGCTATAGAGGTTCGATCTATTATTGAAACCCTCTACAATACTTATAAGCGGTACCCAGCTCAATTTCACTACGACGGAGGTAAAGAAATTAGAAGCCTACTTCCGTACTTCACTGAAAAAGGCATCTCCTTCAGTGAATCTAGCCCTTACGCTTACTACCAAAACGGCCTAGCAGAACGCTCCATTTGGGTAATTTTAGACTGTCTTCGAGCTACTCTTATTGCTTCAGGTCTACCTCCGACTCTTTGGTGTTATGTTATTAGCTCTGTGGTAGAGATAATTAACCGCACCGCTAATTCTACTAAGGAGCTCACTCCTTACTAGCTCTTTCTCGACGAATTGGTACCCTCACAGGCTCCTTACGTCCCTGATCTTCAGAACTACAAAGCTATTGGCACTGAAGTCATAGTGTTTATACCTTCTGAGAAACGTTCTGTAGGGCAAAAGCTACAACCTAGAGGTACTAAAGGGAAGCTTTTGGCCGTTCTAGGGCACCAAACTTACTTAGTTTAGCTAGGCCAACGGCAGGTAGTTCAAACGCCATTTGTCAAATTCTATGAAGACTATAAGCTTCATCTTCAGGATCCCAGAAATCCTACAAACTCCTTATAGCTTCCTGAAGTTCAGGAAGAAGAGGAAGAATAGGAATATTCTACAGAACCTTACAGGCTTACAACACCTCTTGCAGAATCTCCCAGGCTTACAACACCTCTCATAGAGCCTCCCAAGCCTACAAATATCGAAGTCCATCTGCCACAAGCTTCTAAACAGCAGAAGGAA
>MU859496.1:0-12896 GCA_033297205.1 Pseudoneurospora amorphoporcata
AGGTTGAGAAGATCAACAAGGCTTTCGAGACCAAAGTAGTTTATTAGCTGAATTGAACTACTGTTCCAAGCCCTGAATACAGCCCTTGTCACACGAGATCTTCCTGTTGGTATCGTAAATAGTAATCCATGCAGTGTTCACGCCCCCTTTTCTTTTGTTCTTTGATCGTTAAACGAAACTCCTCCTCCTCCTCCTCGTCAGAGGAACCTGGCAACAGCTTCAGACGTGTCGTTCGTTAGTTCAGCATCCGCCCAAATACCCCAATCGAACCCATGCCAACATGGAACTCCCGTTATGTGTTGTTGATAAGTTAAGTTAAACCCTCTTCAGCGCGATAAACCTACCTCTATAAAGTAATCAGTCACACTCTAGACTTGGACTACCCACCTTTCCCAATCCCACGGTTAGTCAGCAGGTCATCACCATAGATAGATAGCTACCTACCTACCTATGAATGCTTCCCGTCTTTCTCCCAGACCTACTCGCTCGCCGACGCAGGGGAGGATGCTGTAATGTGCCTACTGCCTGCTCCAAACGTATCGTATCGTATCGTATCGTTACGTTGGTTCAGTCAGCATCCGTTCAGTAAGTATCCGCCCAGGTTGGAATGTGTTTTTCCGTTGTTCAAAACCATGCCATACTATGCCATGCCGACAATGGAACTTGCGCTAGAGGTATGTATGTACAAGCAGTAGTAATGGAATGATATCTTAAACCACAACCCCCTCAAAAAATAATAAGCATCACGAGCGACAAAAGTTAAAGTTACATTGATCTACCAATTGGCCACATAGCCACACATAATCCACCCTTCCACTTCCATCATTACCTTAATTATATATATAGTCTGTTGTTCCGAATTTGATTCCAACCACCACCACCACCACCACCCTACGAGAACTTCTCCTTCTCGCTCCCTTCTTCTTCTCGCTCCCTTCTTCTTCTCGCTCTCTTCTCCTTCTCCTTATCCTCCTCCTTCTCGCCCAGCCCACAGTATAAACCGAAAAGTCGGCACCTACCTCAACAGGCTCCAAACCACCTGCACCTCAAACGTCCCGTCCCGTCTCGTCTCGTCTCGTCTCGTCCCGTCCCGTCTCGTTGGTAATGGTTTCATTCCAGTCCATCCATCCATCCATCCATCCATCCATCCATCCATCCATCCATCCATCCATCCATCCATCCATCCATCCATCCATCCATCCCACTTTTCATACAGCTTCAGGTTCAGGTTCAGGTTCAGGTTCAGCTTCAGGTTCAGGTAGGTACTACGTTCCCCGGGTTCCCGTCGAGCCGTTCCGTTCGTGCCACTCTTCAACAAAGGTGCAACTGAAGTCTGAATATATAATGATATTGACATATCGAACGCTTTTCCAACCCTCCAACCCTCGCTACGGTACCTTACAAAGACCCAAAGACCCAAAGACCCAAAGACCCAAAGACCCAAAGACCCAAAGACCCAAAGTTTTACACCCGACTAAGACTTCCAAGCTGCTCAGCAAAAGGTTTATACTGTTACTTAGTAAGGTAGTCTACCCCTTCGAGGGAGGTAGAATGGACGGACGACCAACAATCAATCCCAAAGTCTGCAAACGCTCTCCCGTCCTTTCCGCTATCCCGCCCTTCCGCAACGAGCGTCTGGAGACCTGCCCGGACGGACGGTCGGTCGGTCCTAGCTTGTAATGTAATCACGGTTCAATGACGCGACGTCGGGCATGACGGTCAGTACGCTAAGATAGATGGCTGGCTTCTGCCTCCAAGAAACAAGAACAAAATCTATTCATCTGTCTGTAAGTACAAAACTATCCCGCTTTGTCCGATCAATAGACATACTTCAATACGCTTCCTTGTTAACACTTCCACTCCGGGCATCGTCTAGATAAGACTCTCCCCCTCAGCTTTCATCTTGTCAATTCATTGCCCACAAAGGCCCTGCCTTCAACCATCATCGGCCTAGTGTAGTGGCAAGTGAAACAATCCCGCCCTCAATACCGAAGTACAGGCCGCCTAAAAATGACAAACAACCCAGACAATTGCTTACTCTCCAGTCCCATCCCAAAATATTGACCAAGCTTCCGCTGATATAATCACCTCGCTCCCAGTCTCATACATGATACCGCCCTTTTCATTTCATTCCCTTTAACCACACACAGTCCAACCCAGCCAGCCAGCCAGCCGGCCGGGCAACGAACGCCCATTTCTCTATTCATTCCTCGTGGCATGAATCCTGGGCCTCAGTATCAGACGGAGATGATTGAACACCTGATGAGTAGCGTTCGCGTCCCGCCCATCCTTGGGCGGGATCATATTCTTCAACTGGAGGTTGGCGGGATGGGGAGTAGATGTCCGCATAGGTTTTGCCCTGGGCATGGGCTTGAACTTCTTTGACCACAGGTTGGACATGGTGATTAAGGCTTTGGGGGTAGTTGTGCAGATAGATTTTGCCCTGGGTGCGAGCTGGAGTTTTGCGCTGGGTATGTGCCGAGATTTCCGACCGGTTCTGGGCCTGGGGGACTTGAATGTGGCCCTGCTGGGCGTGGGGTTGAGCTTCAGTCTGGGTATGGGCCTGGATTTGCGCTGGGATATGCGCTTGAATATGATATGGTTGGATTCGCGGCTGTCTTGGGGCCTCGGCATATGCTGCTTGGATTTGGACCTCGGTACGAGATGGGCGAACCTGGGCAAAGGCTTGACTGTTGGCCTGGGTTGGGGCTTGAGTTTCGCACTGGGCATGGGCTGGGACTTGGATGGGACGTTGAGCTTGACGCTCTTTCTGGCGCGCCGCTAACCTTTCCCTCTCCACGTGCCACAGCTTCTCAGTGTAAAGTTGCCTAGTCTTGACAATCATTTCAACCACCTCGTATTGTACCGGGTCTGTTTTGCACAAAATCAACGTCAGCAAAAGAAAATCCAACCCAAAGGACAGTTCAGCAAAGAATCAGGAATTGATCAGGGGGGTTTATTCAACAAAAATGCCCAAGTTAAGTCTTGCCCTTGACCAAAATACCAAGACAAGACAGGTAGGAAGTAGGTATGTACTCACTCAAATAGTCAACGGCACAAAGCCTTGTCCAATAAATTGAACACGTCACGTGCACCTTGTGCCCAAACTCCAACACGCCAGCTTTATAGCTACCATTAATCATCTCCTCACAGTCACCGGGATATGTCCCCATCGGCCACAGATGCAAGGGCGGGAACCTGTTATCTTGGTCGTCCCGGTACTCGTTCACCACCACGTCGAATAGGACTCGGTATTTTCCGTGCTTGCACGGGAACCGCACGTTTTGAAACACAAAGTACAATGTCTTTGGGTCCATGCCTAGACGACCATATTCCGAGGAGCTGACGTCTTCAATCACCTGCTTGTCAAGAGGGATGGGGATCCATTTCGTCTTGGCGTCGATGGCGGCGGCAATGTCGGTGTAGCTATCTTTGTTCTCTTCGATGGTGATTTCTTCATCCATGGCAATGTCTTCGTCTTGGTGCTTGACCTTGTCTTTGTTGTCCGTAGCTGGGTCAGACACTCGCACGGTTGTGAAGGCGCCGAATTTGGTGTTTGCCTCAATCTTGGCGTTGCGAGTGGGCATGTATCGCTTTGGGTGGAAGGTCTCTTGTTGGAGATCTACTCGCTGTCCATAAAATGGATGGACAAGCGCGTCACGCGACATGATATTGCCTATGAGGAGGTTGGTCAGGCCTGAGAACAATTTGATCGAGATCGGATAGATGGATGCTGTCATCTTGAAATTACCGTGTTCATCCAGGTAGTTATTTCTGCCACCCATGCGGTGTACCACATTGCCGTCTTCATCCACCTTCTCTATCGACTGCATCACCCCCTCCTTCTGTCGCTTGCTCTCCTCCTTCTGCTGTTCTTCGTCTTCTTGGACCAGCACCATTTTCATGTGCACTGCGGTGGCCCCCTAGAACCGCGGGTCTGGTCGCGGGGTGACGGCAACAACGGCGGCATAGTCGACCAGCGCGCCCGAGATCGCTTCGGTCCGAGGTGGGACAACAAGTCTAGCAGTGACGGGGGCGCCATCCCTGCCTCGGATTATGGGCTGAGGGTGGTGGAACAAAGTCTTGTGAAGGCGGTCGGGAACTACATCTGGTGAACAATGCGGGCGGTACCATTTGCTGAAGCTGCTCATCTTGACGGCGGTTCGGTGTTGGTGTGTCTTGTGTGGGTGATGAAAATAATTGGGAATGAATGAAGTGGTGAATACTGTTGTGATGATGTTTGTCGTGAGAATACAGACCAGTAGTTGATGTAACTGCGTGACTGGGTGGCCACCGTGTTTTGATAAGGCGTCCTCCAGGGACAACCAAGTAGGAGAAAAGCCAAAATGCAGTAACAAATAACTCTCCCATTCCCATGGTGACTTCCGAGGGTCGGGCCGTTCTGTGTTAACCAAGGCCGAGGAAATCGTACCGTGTTAGGAAAACCACCTGCCTCTTTCAAAAGCGAAGAAGACCTGCCAAATGAGTGTTGTTGCAATGGACCGAACATATAAGCCGTAACTGCTTTACAATGATACACTGGTAACATCAACCTTTCAGATCTTCGCATCATAATGTCAAAGAGGTTTTCTACTGCAAAGGATAACTGCCTAGGTAACGTTCAGCTCTGAAGGTGCATCACCCATGCTTGGATGCGTCATAAGAGTATACCAACGGCGGGATGCAGCCAACCACACCACCTACCTACCGAAAGGGAAAACCATGATGGGATGTCTGCCTAAATCTATACCTAGAAACGCCCAGGTAACAAAGAGTAGATAGATACCTTAGCTAGTAATGTAACGGATGCAATGCAACTGATGACAAACCACGCAGAATCCCAGAGAGGAAAAAAAAAAAAAAAAAAGAAAAAAAAAAAAAAAAAAAAAAAGCAGAATGTTATCGTATTGTTTCGTCGATCGATCCCCTTTTTTTGCCAGGGCAGTCATTCTTTCTTTCCCATTACACTCCCTCCACCCCCTTCTTTTTCCTCTCTTTCTCCTCCATCTCACCCTCAGATTCCCCTCCTATCACCCCCAAAGCGGCGCCACAACCTCCACCGCCCTTTCCACCACCGCCCTCACCCTCTCCTTAAAAATCTTACTCGAGCTTTCCACCTCCAAATCCTCCAACCACACCTTCGCCTCCATCTTCTCATCCAACTTGATCTGCACTCCCGGGACGGGGATGCCCATTTTGTGCAGTCTCGCCAGTTCCGCTTGCTTGCGTGCCGTGAGCTGCTCGTCTTCGTCTTCCGAGACGTCCATTGAGGCGTCTGCGTCGGACTTTGGTGAGGAAGAATTGGGGGAGATGGCTTTGGTGGCGGGAGACTGGGGAGGGGGGAGCTTGGGGTCAGCAATAGGAGAGACGTGGTCGGAGCCGAACTGGGCTTCGAGGAACATGAGGAGACGGTCGAGACGGTCGGTTGGCGTTAGGTGGGCGTGAGGGTTTCTGGCGGGGAGGGAGTGAGAATGAGGGTTTTTGGAGGCCGAGCCTGTTTATGTGACAGTTAGTACATTAATGGGCTTGAAGAAGGAGACGGGAAAGGGAGGGGGAAAAAGGGGAAGGCGAAAAAAAAGAAAGGATAAAAAAAAGGAAAAAGGGAAACGTACGTTTCACAGCAGCAGGACTACTCTCAATACCAAGCAACACAGCCATCACAGAGTCAGCAATGCCATCGTTAAGCATATTGCCTTCCCACTCCAGCTCAACCTCGCCGTTAGCACGGTAGCGGACGGTAACGCAGCCCATGACAAGGTAAGCAGCCACCACATCATCACCATGAGGCAGTTCCTCATCGGCTTCCTCCATCTTGGTATCGCCGCCGTTCTCGCTTTTAACGTCAACAATCTCGCGCTTCGTCTTGGCTTGGGGAAGTTCCTCAATACCGCCGAAAGTGCTTTCCAGACCCCATTTGATAAGGTCGATACCCGCGGCGCTCAATCGCAGACGCTGCTTGCACGCGATGGTGGTGGTCGTCAAACCAGCATATTCTCTCAGATCCTCGGGAGCCATCAGGGACATCTTGAAGTCGTTCTGCACCAAAACACCCGTGATAAGCTGAGGTTCGGAGGAAGAGGGAAGAGGGCCGTCATGGCCGTTCTTGGCCTCTTTAAGCGCCGGCGGGATGGCCGCCAGCTTGCCCACCACTTTGGCGACTTTGTCCGTCTTGAAAGGGATGCGGAGCTCCTCGCAGTTCTTGGGACTGAACACCTTGACTTTGTGTTCCTTGTTTGCGTTGAGGGAAAGAAGCTTGGACTTGAGACGCATCATGTTGTGCACTTCTCCGTGAACAAGGATGACGACGGGGGCGGCGACTTCCTCAATGAACTCCCTGTTCTCAACGCCGTCGACGTGCGCGGCAAAGGAGAACTCCTGCACGGTGCAGCGGCGCGGGATCATGACCTTGTCGGCATCACCACCACCAGCGCCACCACCACCACCGGGACCGCGACGGGCACCGGCAATGTTGCGCGACATGACGGCCTGGATCGTCTCGGGCTCTTGCATGATGTTCTTGGCCATGGTGCCCTCGACCGAGTAACCGGTAATAATAACGCCGTTCTTCTCGCTCGGCGCCCACCGCTCCAGCAGCTCGCGGCTGACGCCGTTTTGAAGCATACCGGGCGAGGCAAGCATGACGCAGCCGCCGACGTCCTCGAAGCGGTCGATGCTCTTGAGCGAGCGGATGAACTGAAAGTCCCAGGGCCCGCCCTTGCCGGCGCCGTCGCCCGAGGACTCGGACTCGGCCAGGCGCTCGCGGAACAAGCGCTTGATGTTGTCGTTCATGGAGCCGACGTAGGTCTGGTAGACCAGCATGCACTTGCGCGCCAGGTTGGAGGCGTAGTAGATGGGGTATTTCTGGTATTCGGCGTGCTTGCCCCAGTACTCGTCCAGGATCAGGAGGAGCTCCTGGGCGCGCCCGAGGGCGAAGACGGGCATGAGCACGCGGCCGCCCCGGTTGAGGATGCCGGTGATGGACTTGAGGAGAGCCTGTTCACGCTCTACGCGGGGGATGTGAGAGGCGATGCCGTAGGTGGACTCGGTAATGAGCACGTCGATCTTGACGCCCCTGGGAACTTGGGCCGAGATAAGATGCCTGTCTTCTTCGCGCGAGTAGTCGCCGGTGAAGAAGATGTTGAGGCCGGCAATCTCGATCAGGAACATGGCGGCGCCGAGAACGTGGCCGGCTGGGTATGGTGTGATGCGGATGGACGAGATGGTGTGGGTAGTGTTGTAGTCGATGGCCTCGATCATGGGAAAGGTCTTGAGATGGTCCTCCTCGGTGTAGACGAGCGATGCGGTGGGGTTCGACGATGTGTTGCCGACACGGACACTATCTTGAATAAGCCATTTGTAGATGGCCTTGGTGGCATGTGTCATGAAGACACGGCCTCGGAAGTTGGTCTTGGCCAAGACATATGGTAATGAGGCCGCATGGTCGATATGGAAACTAGATGATGAGTAGGTAGTCAGTCTCGGGCGAGGTCCGGACAAGGTAGGCAGGCAACTATGGACAAGGACAGTGCTTCACAGAGGAGACCATGCAGCGCAAGTGGCAGACAAGATGGGAGGGTGACATATTCTTTGTATTTTCAGTTCCTGAGTACATGTATATGATGGACAGTACAATGCTGCCAAGTCTCTGTAACTGGCTGTGGTTACTGGCCATGTCGTATATCCAGAGCCCAGCTCCATCATCAACCCATCTTGTCCCAAGCCAAACACTGCGGCACTGTCTCTCGTGGAAGGGGGTGGGTGGGCTTACTGGCTGATTAGAAGAACATCGACTGTGCTGAGATCAAAGTCATCAAAGAATGGCAGGGCTGCTAGGCCATCATATGCAGGATGTTGGCCAGCATCAAGCTACAAGCCGGATGATGGATAGGTCAGCCCATGTTCTTCAGTGAAGGTTGGTTGGTTGGTTTGCGCACCATGACAGTTTTCCCCTTGTACTGGATAATGTGACATGATCGGCCGACCTCGTTGCCGCCTCCAAGATTGAGGAACATGAGCTCATCAGCTGGGTCAACGGGCTCCTCTGGCTCCGTCGCCATGGCCGACGCCTTCCGCTTGGAAGCCATGGCTGGCTTGTCGTATACGGAGCCCCTTTGCTTCGCCTATTCCACGCGTGAACCCTGTCTTTCCAATATATTTACGACTTTCCAAGCAGCTGATTTGTGATTGTTGCTATGGCGGCGCGGCGTGGTTTGATGCGATTAAGACACGACTTGTATGGGACAATCAAAAATATTCGTTGGATGTAGGGTCCAAAAGAAAGTCACCGGTCTTTGAGCGCGCGACGTGAATAAGAATGGCGCTTTGATGTGGTGTTGTTGATGGTGGTTGAATGCGATGTGGATGCAGATGGCAAGTCGTCGTTCAATGTAGTGAGTGAGGTTTGAGGTAGTTGAAGTTGGCGGCTTAGTTGCCTGCCGGGAGCCTTTTCAATCCACGTCAAGGGCCAGAAGCCCCACTGTAACTGCCAAGCTCACACGTGACTGGCCCGTTCACTCGCCAGACGCGACCTTCAGTGGAGCTCGTGCCGCCGCCAGCAACAGCAATTGTTCGTCATTGTCAAAGACACCTCGACCTTCCTCAGTCAGTCACCCACCCAACAATTACGATTCACCACCTTCCCAAGGTCGCCCCCACCCCGCGCAAATTAACAGCGACAATCAACCGCCGGCCGCGACGATACTACTACGAGCAACAAAATACATCGACCGACCGATTGACACGACGCATGGGAGGAGACACAAGGCGTAGAGGCAGGACAGGGAGCCCAGCCTCGCTTTGAGCCGAGGGACAACCTTGGGAATTCGAATTGTTTGCGCCTGCCCACCCCGAGGGCACCTTCACCATGGCGCAGCCGCCGCAACAGCCTCAGATGCCCCAGTTGCAGCAACAACAACAGGCGGGGCAACCACCACAGGTCACGCCGCAGCTGCAACAGTTCCAGCTCCAGCAACAACACCAACAGCAACAACGTGCCCAGATGCTCGCGCAACAACAAGCCCAAGCCCATGCTCAGCAACAACAGCAGCAGCAGCAGCAGCAGCAACAACGGGCCCAGCCTCAGCAACACGTTCAGCCTCGTCAGCCTCCTCAGCAGTTGCAACAACAACAACAGCAACAGCAGCAGCATGCCCCACAACAGACACAACCGCCGGTGCAGCAGCAGCATACGCAGCAGCTGCAGCAACAACGTGTCCAGCAGCAGCAGCATCAGCAAGGGCACCCGCAAGCTCAACAGCCTCAACATCCTCAGCAGCATATCCAGCAGCCGCAACAACAGCAACAGCAACATCATCCACAACTCCAGCATCCCCAGGCCCAGTTGCAACAACCTCAGATAGTGCACCAGCAACACCAGTTTGCTCGTCCCCAGCACACTCCCTCCCCGGCGCCCACCATGTCGCCGAACCACCAGCGCCCACAGACCGGCACCGGCCCTGCCTCTCAGCCGGGCTCGCCTTACGTGCCTCAGAACTACGCCACTACCCCCCAGTCGACCGCCGCCCCGACACCGCCAGCTGCCAGCCCCAAGTTCACCACGACACAATCGCCTGGTGCCCAGCAATACAACCAGTCCTTCACAAACGGAAACCTTTCTCAGCCATCCACACCCTTGGCTGTGCCTTCTCCGGGTCCGACCCCGGCGACTACTCCTGCACCAGGCCCTACTGTTTCACACGGCGGCGCGGGCTTGCAGATGCCTGAGAGTAGGCTATCCATGCCTCCAGTCCAACCCGCATCAACAACACCTGGGCCAGTGACACCTGGCTTGGCAACGCCATCATTAGCTCCGCCTAATTTGTCTGCCCATGGGCCCTCGACTCCTCAGCAGCCCCATGCCATGGGCGCCCAGGCCGCCCAGAATACGCAGAACCTGCAGTATACGACGGCTACCATGGCACCTATCGGCCCACCACCACCACCAGCTCCGACGACCCCTGCCGGTGGTGCCATGGGTCCCCCTCAGAAGCCTGTTGAGCGACCGGTGAAGGAAACTGAATATGATGTCACCGACTCTTTGGCTGGTACCGGTGTTGATTTGCGTGCTGAAGAGCAGGCCTTGGCGGACTACTATGCCGGATCTTTCTCCCAGGACGCGAGGACCGGTTTGCCCGCCAATCCACCGGGAAGCAAGGCTTCTTTTTACGGCGCCGGATGGGCCAACCAGCCCTCGCAACCTCTCGACGGCAAGAGCCAGGAGGAGTTTGAGAAGGAGCTGGCAAAGAAAGCTTGGGATGAAGCGGCACATCGGTTGGCCCTGACGAGGGCAAACGAACTGAAAACGCCTTTCTTGGAGGTGCCCGCGCTGCACTGGAAGGCCCAAAAGATTGCCAAGGAGTACGGGCTGGAGCTCAACAGCGAGCTCAAGGGCGGCAGTGCAGTCAACAAGAGCAAACCAGCCAATGACCCTTCGTCAATGCAGCCCAAAGTCACGGTGAGCACAAAGACGGGTGAAGGTGGTGCTCTGGTTGCTGTCTACGACACCTGGATCCCGCATGAGTCATATCTGAGTGACCAGATAGCCCTGCTGTCCATTGCTACAAAGCACAGGATCCGGCAGATAATTGAGTCTGCGCATACCATTGCGATGAACCGCCAGACGACTTCCCGTGGAGAGGTCCCGGCCGAGTGGGCTGATGTGGCCGTGCCTTTGAAGACGGGGCTTAATGATGCCATTCAAGAAGGCGTGGAAGCCGCCGCTGGCGTCGGTCCTCAGCCGAACCCCCTGAAGCGTACGTATTTTCTCACCTTTTTCCCCAAACCAAAAACTCTACTAACTGCATACACAGGCTCCTACGACGCTGCCAAACTCGGCGACCCCAACATCAACAAACACAACCTCACCACCGCCCTGCGCGAAACCGCCCGCGCCGACCGCAATCTCGAAGAAGCCCGTCTCCGCAAACGCCAAAAGCGTCAAAATCCGGACACAGCAGCCGGTGGCACCGGCTCCCGCGCCGGCTCCGTCGCGCCCGGCACTCCCACAACCGCCGACGCGGACGGCAAGCTTCTCTCCAAGAAGGAGCTGAAGCGAGGCGCCGCAGCCGCCAAGCTAGCCGAAGCCTCGTCCACCGCCTCGGCCAACCAGACCCTCAACGCCATCATGGGCGGCTTCGGTCGCAAAAAGGGCAAGTCCTACTCATGGATGAACGCCGGCGCCGGTGGCGGTGGCGGAGGCGGAGGCGGTTCAGGTGCTAGCACGCCCCGCACGTCTGCAGGCGGCGATGGTCTTTCTACGCCCGCTAGTAAAGGTGGCGCAGGGGCAGGAGGAGGAGCGGCGGATAACAAAGCGCAGCAGTTGACATCAGAGAACCAAAAGAGTCGACTGGGCATGTGGAGAGAGAATGCGGACCAAGGGAAAAACATACAGCTGAGGGATTACCTGGCGGCGCTGGAGATGGACGGGATTGAAGTCCGAGCTATTCAGGAGGCATATACCAGGCTTGATGAGCCGCCGCGGACCAAGGTGGATGAGGTTAAGTAGGGCTTATCTCAGCCTACCGGGATTTTACCAGCGGATGATGATAGGAAGAAGGCGGGAAACCCTAAGAGGGCGAGAGCTGGACGGGGAACTCCTAAGGGGAGGGCGGGATGGAGGTAGAGTGAGTGGCTGAGAGGTTGACATTGACTAGTGTACATATTTTGAAACAAGGGGTATAGTTGGAGTGGACGGCAGGTGAGTGAGTTGACCAAGATAGTGTTAGTACTAGTAGTGGTACTAAGGAGTGGTGGAGGGAGGGAGGGAGGGAGGGGAGAAGATAGATTGAGCCGCTAAGAGCGGTCGGTAACTTTATCGTATCGATCAAGAGAAGAGGATTAGAGGTATGGGTTGCCCAAGTCTCCCGCTATCAGCTAGTTAGACTAAGAGAGAGAGAGAGAGAGAGAAGGTCTGAAAGCCTGACTGAGACTTGGAAGCTTGACTGACGCCTACAAACACTATCTATTTATCGATCGTATTGAGTATGGTAATTATCACGGGGCGAAGGCACCGTATGGGGTATGATGAGATACGCGTTGTTGCATGAGGAGAGGAAGGAGGAGGAAGTGTGCGGAGGTCTGGCTATATGGGCGAGAGCGCCCTAAGGCCAGACCGTGCGCGCACGTGAGGCTGCACGTGACGATGACATGTGCGAGGACAGAGCTCTGGGCTCTGGATCGCAGCACATATGGGGTCAGTGCAGCACAGCACATCACAGGCTAACCCTGTGATAGTAATCCTCCTATCCATATAGTACCCTTCTCCATTTAGTGGCAACTTGAATCATCCAGAGACCATAATGGTGTTAGTACGGTAGTTAGACTTAGACTAGAAGCTTACATCGAACTATTCAAAATGCGGCGGCTTCACAGAGATTCAGGCGTTTTATAGTATTAAGTATCCTCCTAAGGTATCTATTTGGTACCCTCCTCCTTCAGTGGCAACTTGAATCAATCAGAGACCGTAACGGTGTTAGTACGGTAGTTAGACTTAGTCTAGAAGTTTACATCGAACTATTTAAAATGCGGCGCTCGGCTTCGCAAAGATTCAGGAGTTCTATCGTATTAAGTATGGTAATCCTCCTATTTATATAGTTGTCACGCACGTAGATCTCGTAGGGTGGGATACGAATAATCTGACGTTATCGATAAATAACTAAAGATGAGAAAAAGAAGAAAGAGGAAGAAGTGCAACCTCGAAGGGTGGACACGGTTATATACAGAGATGTAGCCAATCAGAGGGCACGGATTAGGTATGTCAATGAGCATGCAGCTGAGCCATGACAATAGTACCCTCCTTCAGCAGTGTGTGACGAACGGCAGTCTGATCTGCCTAAGTGGGATAGCTGAAGGTAAAGACTATCAGTGCTGTTCGGTGAAGCCAAAAGGTTCACAACAAG
>MU859497.1:0-12821 GCA_033297205.1 Pseudoneurospora amorphoporcata
AGGCCACTGAGCATCTTGAGGCTAATGCTAGGCGTTGAAGCTCTGTTGAGTCTTGCGATCCTAACCCCTGGACTGTGGGCAATGTCCGTGTGACACATAGACTGTTCCCCAGGATGCGGAAGAGCCCCATCTTTGCCAAACTTCTCGAAGACGTAGCTCCAAATCGTCAAATACGACAGAAAAAGAAGCCATGCTCGGTCGTTATTAACATCACGGTCAAAGAACTGTGTTGTAAGCCACCAGTTATCGGGATATGATAACAATGCGGTTAAAACACGGGTTGCATAACCAAGTTGAAATCCCAGCTTTGCGTCTAGGAACCAGCCCATACACTTGGTCAGGCCCGGTGGGATTGGGAAGACTACGTCAATCGGAAATATGGATTGATCACGGATCCACTCTTCGGCAAGGGAGAATTCAAGTATGCGGTACTCTCTGCCGTTCAACCTCCAGCCGCTAGCCTGGAGTACGGTGATGGCGTTGGGCCAATTGTCGCATAGAGGCAATGTTGTCTGGCGTTCATTGACGTCAGATTCGATGGGGTTTTTGTGCACCTTGGGGATGGGCGGCAGTTCATCTTCCTTTGTTCCTCTTCGCGGTTCCCTGTTTCTGGATCTTGACCTTGACTGGCGTTGGTCAGACCAACTTGGGCTAACCTCTCGGGAACGCCCTTTCCCTGTATACCTTAGCGGGAATATAAGGAAGGCACCAAGGCTTGAGGGGGGTTCACAAGGATAGTTCCAAATCTTAGCACAGATAACCAGCCCAGCCTTGTTGTAAGAATCAGCACTGTTAGCTGAAGGAGGCCTCTGATTGGTCGGATTTGGGTATAAAAAGGTAAAAGCTAAAAACCCCTATAAATACCTTCTAAAGGTCCTTATAAGGGTCTTTGGTAGTCTTTTTAGTGGTCCTTTTTAGTAGTGTTCTAAGGGTCTTCCTAGGGGTATTAGATTTTGGCTTCAAAGTCCGGATTTCGATCCGCGAAACTTTTCTCGCAACGGAAAAAAAGCTGTCACCAATTGGAATCGAACTGACAATCCCAAGGGTGAGAGCGATAACAAGAACCATTAAGCCACTGGCTCAAATGATTGAAAGCGGGCTTCGTCTTTTCCATTGATATAGGGTAGTAGCGTTTCTAAGAAAGGGTGAGCTTTAGGAAAGAACCATTGTTACTTCGGGATTTGGAATTAGGATCTTTAGCGACCGTCTATAGCGCACCGAAACCTGACCAATTAGAGGCCTCCCCTGTGCAACAACGCTGGTCAAATCAACAAGGCTTGTCAAACTACAAGCATTGATACCCCCTTCCAGGCTTGTTGCCCTGGGGATTTTCCCGCTATGGTATGTACTCTCGTGGTAGGTTCCATGTCTGATGCGTATCTTGGATCTCGACCTTGAAGGTGACCGACTGTAGTTTCGTGAATAACGTGGGTCTCTGTACGGAGACTCCGGGGACCTTGATTGACGATGTCCAGAGTGCCCTCTACTGACCCCTTGGAAAGAACCCGCCTTGGTGTACATGTAATCGTTGTGGCCACCAGCGTGGCGATTATAATCTTCATATCTGGCTTGACCCTGAGATGCAGGCCTGGCAGGAGAGCGATCATAGACTCTTGGATCACCAGAACCTCCATACCGAGACATTGAAGATCTTGATTGATGGTAATCAGCATGCCCCCAACCCGCCGTTTCGAAAGACTCGTCCCGGGGAATATGGTTGTACAGGGAATCTCGATGGCTGGCGGGTGCTTTGGATCTAGACCTTGCAGGAATGCGATCATATTCCCGTCGGGAATCGCTCGGTTCTCCATATAAGGGACTTGGGGATCGATGATGATGGACATGATTGGGAGGTCTGTTGGAACTAATGCTGGCCCGGCGTTGGGGGCGTTCTCTTGGTGGCGAAGCGCTGGAAGAACTTCTGTCTTGTGCTGGGTACATGTACATGTAGGTTGAGGGCGAGAAAATTGGAACATTCCTTGTCGCTCGAGGAGGGTGACGATTAGGATCATACTGTCCCCGGCCCATAGTCATCGCTGGGTTTGTCGCTGTACTATCTCTTGACTGGGCATTGCTCGAGGTAGGCGCTGGTCGTCTGTGAGGGTGTTCGGGCTCTGCTTGGTAGCGCACCCGGGAGCTATCTCTTGCTGACATTCGTCTGTCTGGCATTTTCATGATGTAAGGTATCTCGTGTGGGGTAAAGAACAGAAGGGTTAAAGTGAGTGCTAACGCGTTTTCAGGTAGAATGACTAGGTAAGTGGGTGATTTGGGCTTTCCGGATGTCCTGAGCGTGAGGGGCTTGATGGCAGAGACAGATGGGACTACTTGACGATTTTATAGAGCGAGTGTGTAAGGTAGGTAATCAGTTGCACACCACAAGGTATCTATAGATGAAGATTGCCAGGTTGACTAACCGCCCATCAGCCAACATCTTCATTATGAGTAGGGTATTGTTGGTAACTGTGGTGCCTGTATGTGGATAAAAGCGGCTGGTGATGAGAATTGAACCAACAAGTACATTACCTAGTTGATACCTGCCCGTTCCTAGCCCGACCTCGTGACCTGGCCAACACTGGATTCATATCTTGAGATGGTAAAGAAATAAAGTCCGCTTTGCTGAAAAAAGGGTTTGAGGTATTGTTTGGTCTCGAAGCGCCGTGTTGGTTGGCGTTCCGCTAATCTCTCGCCAACCTGCCGTAGCCAACATCTAGATAAAGACATCACAGGGGCGGCTATAATATGCTCATTTGTCAAACTCGGTCAGTTATTATAGACTCTTCAGGATTTACGAAAAGAAGTGGGAGGCGTTCCACTCACGGGCGACGTACGAGG
Organism: Pseudoneurospora amorphoporcata; assembly: GCA_033297205.1. Classification (NCBI taxonomy): domain Eukaryota; kingdom Fungi; phylum Ascomycota; class Sordariomycetes; order Sordariales; family Sordariaceae; genus Pseudoneurospora; species Pseudoneurospora amorphoporcata. Next base: position 2,833 of record MU859497.1, read on the forward strand.
TCGGACTTGCTGGATGCACATGAACCGTCTAGATCCTCCTTGTTGACTTTTCAGATCCGGGATCTTTTCCCGGGGAGATGAGTGGTTATTTTGAACAACTCCGAGGGCCTCACGCCGGTTCCCAAATTATTGTGCAGCGCCGGCGGCTCTTGCCGTTTCAAGGCCCCAACGTGGAAGTGATAATGCACAGAGCTGGGAAAGACAGCTACCCATTTACCGGTACAACCCATACGCCGAGTGGGCCGTCCCCTCTCACATATTTCCTCTTCCCCTACTTGTCATTTTACTGCTTATCCTCTTCACCCCCCCCCCCCCCCCTCTTTTTTTTTTCTTGATCTATCTCCTCAATCCTTTTCTCCTACACAGGTATTCCATGGCAGCAAGCATAAAGTATTCAAGCACATAGATGTACCCGAGCCCAAGGCATAACAACTGTGGATGAACTGTCAAAACCTCGAGTACCTGAATGGAAGAACACTAAGGTTACTACTCGTACGGTTGACTGATAGTGAAATACTGAAGACCGTCTCGCAAAAGAGAAAACAATTAAAATCCCCAAAAGAACTCCAACTTAACAAATTCAGCGCTGAACACTCGTGCTCTTCTTTTCCTTCTTGTCCTTCTCCTTCTTACTATTCTTCTTCACCTTTCCATGTTCCTTCCTCCGCTGCCTCCTCTCTTTGTCATACCGCCTCTGTCTCTCTTCCCAATCCTGAATTTCTTCTCGTCCGCCTGACCTTGAGCTACCATTCGCCTTCGGGTCAAGCGATGGGGCTTGCCAATGGCGTCAAACGCGTCCCGAATATCAGAAAGACTGTCTTCTTCTATCCGCCTTATCTGCTCCTCCTTGCTGGGGTTCCGCCGTTCTTCTTCCAATGCATCATGAAACAAACTCGGCTGATCTGGATTTTTCTGGTCCCAATTCCAACCCGTCAGCCAACCAGTGTAGTCCCATTCTTCAATATAGACTCCTCTGCCGTCATTGGATATCTTCATGCTAGATCCAACTGCTTGACCCTCGGGATTGTACTCGTCTATCTCTGAAAGAGACAACACGCGAATGACGCGATCTCGTTGTTTGAAAACTTGTTCTTATGTCTTGAGGATCTCCTAGAAGATGTTGCAGGTTAAAGGATTTGGTTCCACGCCGCGATCATGGACTGGGTCTTGGATATTGAAGATAAGGTCGAAAACTTCCAGCCACCTCTGGACCCACTCTAACTGCGTCGACTCCAAGAAGGCCGAGAGCGCGAAGTCATTTGCTGTCCTTAAGGCTTCTGCGGCGGCGGCAATTCTTTTGACCTCAATGGGCATCCTGAAGCATTGCCTTGCATTTTGCAAGCGAAATCGGATTTTTTGGTGAAAAGTCTAATCCTTCTTCCATCAGGCCGAGCCGAAACACGTGTTCAGGCCACCGAGGGATTTTGCTGAGCCTCTTCTTCTCGTATTCGATAACAGTGGAGTCTTTCGTGCTGAGTTCGAGGCTCTCCACGCCTCGAATCCAGAACTCTTCCTCATCTGAGTCATCTGTCGGAAAATCGGAAATGTCGTCCACGGTTGACGCCGATGGGCTATGTGGTGTAGTGGTCCACGCCCCTGAGTAGTTCAAAGGTCTTGGGGTATTTACCACCGTGGTGGCGGACGACATCCGTGATGTTGCCGACGCCTTTGAAGTGGTCGAATCCTCTGAGGTGGTTGATGGCGACATTGTTAGGGCTACATGTAGGGACTCACGGAAGCTGGATATTCGACAATGTTGTGTGCAGAATTGGGAAGTATCTTGCCCACGTGATTGAAGTTGGCTTGATATGTTACTGATTTTCAGCAGCCCTAGCAGATGAGAGAACTCGATCAGCTCCAGACGACGGGATCTTTTATATCTTAGCGTTGCATCTTGTCGTCCTTGAGAAACCCCCAAAGGCTTCATCAACTTGAAGTGGATTTGTCTTCCTGTTCACGGGAGGCATCAAAGAACCAAATTGCCAACTGCCGGATCTCTTGATCACCCTTTTCGCAACTTCCAGATGTACTGCTGGGAGTGCTGGCTCATGCATCTGGAAATCGCGCGCGCCTGTCGATCCGCGACCCTATTCTCTGGCGTCAATTTGGAAGACGGCCAACAAGATCCAAAATGTACAGAATGGCGACCGCTTTGTTCCAGTGCGATGGCATGGTGCTCGTAATGAGAACATCGGCGTATCTCATTGTTGTCGAGATGCTGTCCAGCCGCCGTCTGCCGCCCATCACCAACACTCGCGTCGGCGCCAACATCCCGTCCCAACGCCGAGACCAGCACCAACAACGCGAACTCGCTTCCTTTGTGAACAAAGACCGGAAAGATCCAGCACTTCAATCCAGCTCTCTAGCACCCCGTCCCCTCCGACTACTTCTGTCCTTCACTTCCTCACAGAAACTCCCCAAACCACCTAACCGCGTGCAAAAACGCGCCCTCCTTCGCAAACCTCTGTTCTCTATCGGTCACATCCGCCCTAACCGCAAATCCGTGATTCGTACCCGAGTACAGTGAAACCATGTACTCTTTCCCAGTCTGCTTCAGTAGCGCCTCAATCTCCGCCCTCCTCTCCGGCGGCACCAGATCATCATTTTCCGCGGCCGCCACGCTCACCGGTCCTTGAATCCCCAGTATCTCCTCATTCTCCAGCAAGCTAGGATGGGCAGTGAACGCTGCGTCTACCCTTTCGTCGGGAGGGACAGTGTCGTCGAGGAACCGAAAGGCATACCTGCCACCGAAGCAATACCCTACCGCTCCGATGCGGGTGACGTTCAGCGACGAGCGGATGTAGGAGATGGTTGAGGCGATGATGGGGTCGGTGACGTTGGGTTGGTGTTGAGACAGGAAGAGGGTCGTGTTGAAGCCTGGCACGTTGATGTCGCCTGGGGCGGGGGAGCCGGAGAAGAGGTCGGGCGCGACGGTGAGGTAGCCGGCGCGGGCGAAGGAGTCAGCGAGGAGAAGGTTTTCGGGGAGGGCGAGGCCGAAGACGTCGGTGAGGTAGAGGATTGCGGTGTTTGGGTGGACGGAGATGGAGGTGGACGCGGAGCAGTTGAGGGGTGGGCGGGTGATGTAGAGTGTTACTGGAGGTGAGGGTTAGCATCAGCTATTGGCCTACCTAGGCAGGAGGGTAAAGAGCAATGACGACGGGGCTTACTGTTTTTGTGCACTCTGTTGTGCCAACGGGAGTGCCGGTGTTGGCGAGGATGGAGGTGTCGCCGCTGACCGGGCATGCTGCGTGGCTGAGGCCGGCAAGGGCGGCCATGGCAGCGAGCAGCGGGAGGGTCTCGGTGCGCATATTGGCTTTTCTTGGTGCTTGGTGCTGCAATGTCGGACTTGCTTCCTCGGTGCGTGCGTGCTGGACTGGCAGCTGTGGGTTCGCTGGCACTTGGCAGACAACACTCAAGGAAAGTGTGCAAGTGAAGATGAAAGCAAGAGCGTAGGAAGGCGCGCTGTGCTATTAGGAAGGAGGGGTATTTATAAGGTATCTACCTAGTTTCCGGGGGTTTCTCCTCTTCTACAGTTCTTTCTTCTAATCAACCATCACCTTGTTCCCAAAATAACCAGTGCCCTTTCAAGCGAGGTACAGCGCGCATATTGTGGGACAGGAGTGCGGAGTGTCTGCTGTCTTTAATGCGAGGTGCGTAGGTAGCCAAGCAGGGACAGGCAGGAGCCACCAGTCAACTCCCGCCCACTCCATCTTGAATTCCAGATGGCGGCATTCGCTGCCACTTTGTTTCCATGTATGGAGGCGAGTGTCACGGTTGCATTCGTCAGGGGTAGTCCCGCCCCGATATCCGACAATCAGATCCCGTTCCCCACCTTTCGTGTCTCTTCGAGATCTGAATCAGGAACCATCGGAGAGTTATCCGCCGCCTGTGCCGTCTGACTTTACGGCATTACGTTTATCCCATTTCCCGCTCTGCCATAAATCCATGGATGAAAAGTCGGGATCCAAAGACTCGCCCTTTGCAGAATCCTGGATTTTGGGAAGCTTCTTTATGCGGCGATATGTGTAGAGGTACATGACGCCAGATGCTTCAGGCAAAGCCAAGGCAACAACCTGTACCTTTCCATATGAGATGAAATCTTCAGCCTTGAGACATGCACACTGCTCCAACTACTTCCATGAAGCTGACAGACCTGGGGCCGAGGAAAGTACGTTCTCATTTCTCATTTCTGGACAACTCTTCGGAGTCTTCGCGGTACACCGTACTGCCCGTAACTTGCTTGCCAGCCCCTTGTTCCTGCCCTCTTTCCCTCGCGAAGTCACGTTGTGGGCCATGTCGTCATCAAGTTTTGTTTCCTTCTTTTCATCCGCTGAGAGGAAAGGTCTCAACGATTATTGATGCAGCACACGCTCTGGGAGCATTCAGTCCACATCGATACTCGATCTGCGATGTGCCCGCCACAGCCACTGACTTGGTTTCATGCCCAGGATCTTTGACCGTCTTGTGCAACGTGATGTCTGAAACCTTCTCGTCAGTATCAACATAAGCAGCCTTTTGACCTTGACATGAGCACATACTAGTCACTCCCGTCCCTCCATTGGGCCAGTCGTACCCGAAGGAAGTGTCGTTACAAGTTCCAGGTGGCGGGTTGTATGTACCCAGGAATCCTTGGATCGTAGAACCAGTTGTATTCGGATGTAATGGTCGGCATGACGCCTGGGGCCAATGTGCTCGCTGTAGGTAAACTCAGCACGCATGTCCTGCCATTTGAAGCCAGAGACAGCAAAGCCACCGATGACCGAGAGGCTCCAAGTTCCGTATGGAGTTGAAACCTTGGAGATGCTGTTGCATGAGGAGAGGAGAGGTAAAGTGAAGAACAGGAAGATGCGCATTGCGCTGGGGATGCTGATTTGCTGATGGGATGGAGCCTTAGGTGCGCTTGTTTTGAGGTCCCTCGGCTAGGGAGTCGAGTCAGTCACACCTTGCATAACATGACATGATGCAAAGGATTTATGCTTCAGGACCTTGGATCCTTCTTCCATTTTACCTCTAGCGTTGAGCGTACCAAAACTTACCAAGGAATGGGTAATGATATCAACCATGTATGGTATCGGGTGTTGGTGAGGCAGCTGAAGTGCTTGGAGGTGGTTACCATTCAGGCTGAAGCGGTTAAATCTGTACATGAGGAATCAAGGTGTGGTGCACTAGAATACATGCCATTACATACACCCTTGGTTAGACGTAAATCGGACATCAAACGCTACAAGTGGCTTGTATTGCTGACAGGTGTATTCACACCCTGTGTCTGTTACAAGGATTACGAGAGAGGTGGTACATGTTTTGATTGAGTAAAGAGAGAGGAACATGAAGGGAGAAAATGACGAAGTCTTGTCTCATTATATACTACATACCTCTACTGGGTTATATGCACATGTGGACCGCATCCATCTGCCTTGTGCCAAAGAAGCCAAGACCTGGTGATGGCTTCAACAGTGTCCACCCACTTTACTTCTTGGACCAATCAAGCCACCAAGAACCATTTTTCTAACCATTTCTCTCTTTTTGTCTCATACGGTACCTAGTCTAACAGCCGGAGGAAAGTGAGGACACTGCAGTCCGGACTTCGGACCGTTGCCGGGTTGACAGTTCCACACGGCATGTGTTGAAAGCAATGAGAGACACCGTGGGTTGAACCTGCGGAACCGACGTGGAGCAATGGAGCCAGTTGGAAGGAAGGCGCTTGGTCCAGGCAGCAGTGATTCCACTTGATGCCAGCAGGTTCCGACTCTGCCTCGTACCTACAAGTACCTCTACATGCTTCGCTCTTGCCTCTTTACCCCTCCACCTGACGTCTTTTGAGGAAGAAAGTTGGCAATTACGGCATGCACCTGCAGCTAGAGGGCATTTGAGGTTGTTTGGGCAGTTCTACGACGGCAGTCACCACTGGGATACCACTGCAAGAGCGTACGGCTACACGGCCTTTGTCAGGGCACCCAGGCCTGCACCTGGCTTGCAGGACCTGCACCTGACTTGCGGGGCCATGGGCACTTACCCCGCGATAGCCTCTGGGAAGAAGGTATCATCCATTAGATAGAAGGGGCCTATTGAAGTCTGGAAGGAAGATTAGATTTATGAGGAAACTAAGGTATAGGTTTAGATTGGGAAGTCAGTGACTTGCATAAGCCTGATAGGAAGGAAGATTCTGGATGGTTTTCCTGTATTTAAGGCCGGCCTCCCCAGGCCGTTGGAGGTTCTGGTTTTCTCTCCAGAATCATCTTCTTCCAATCCAATCAATCCAAATTCCATTGGCTACAGTCTTTTTTCCCTGACACCGCGCCCGCTCTTGACCTTTCTTTGGCCCCGCCGTTCCCTTTCTCGCTACTCTGTTTGTCTCCGCAACATCTCCAAACAACTCGCACCCCATCTATTCTCTTACCGATCACGGCAGCGCAGTATTTTCAACACAGCATCACTATATCATCAGCATTATCTTCTCCCCCCCCACCTTTGGCGCCCTTGACAGCGACAAGATCACCATGAACAACCACTATACTACCCCAAATGGGCATGGCAGCAACGGCCAGCGAGACCATCGTTCTTCAAATGGATATGGCAGTAACGGCCAACGAGACCATCGCTCCTCGAATGGCCATGTGAGTCACGGCCATGAGGACCAGTCTCCCCTAAATGGGCATGCCAGCTCTGCCCAGCCAGACGATTTGAGTGAGTTTGACATCTTGAATCACTATCAGGCAACCATCAATCAGTATAACACCTTGCACGCCAATATGACCAATATGAACCACGGTCTAAACCTGTTGGTGAATGTCAACCGCGACCAAAGAAACAGAATTCAACAACAGGATGAGAGGATTGAATTGCTTTCCTCGACCTCCAACCACTTCAAACGGCTTGGTGAGGACTTTGAACGTCGGATTCGCGAGCTGGAGGCAGAAAACCGCGACCTGAGAGCAAAGAACAGGCTCCTGGAAGATGTATGCTCTTTGTCCTCATTCTTTCCATACACAATACCCATGAGCTGACACTACCGCACTACACAGAACTCCAACGCATTTGCTTGCCTAATAATTGATGGCGACGGTGCGTTGTTCAGAGACGAGTACGTAGACCAAGGGGAGGAGGGTGGCCGCGAGGCTGCCCATAGGCTCCATTCCGAGCTCAAGGCATACATGGAGTCGGTCAATCCCAGAGACCATATCAAGAACATCGTGGCCAAGGTATACCTGAACGTCGAAGGCCTCACTAAAACCTTGATGGAGTCCGGCATCATACATGCAGAAGACAAGCTTACAAAGTTTGGTCGCGGGTTTTGCCAAGCTCAGCCCTTCTTTGAGTTTATCGATGTTGGCCGCGGCAAGGAGAAGGCCGACCTCAAGGCCACTAAGCATTTCGAGCTCATGGTGCACCTGAAGCAATGCAAACGTGTGATGCTGGCTGGGTGCCATGACAACGGCTATGCCACGTACCTTGAGGAGTACAGATGGGCGAATAGCAAGATCACTCTCCTGGAGACGACCCCCGCCGCAAACGGTGTTGCAAAACTGAACAAACATTTTGACTTCAGGAAATTCCCAGACATTTTCCGCTCCGAGCCTCTCTTGTCCCCCAAAAAGCGCAGCCAACAGAGTCACCCCATCACCACCCCCTTCGGCATGATCGCGGCACCTCCTAGCCCAACCCCGACTTATGCAACAAAGGCTCAGGAGCCAGCTATTGCCAAAAAGAACCAACCGGAAGTTCCTTCCGACGCTCAAAGACCAAATGGCGCTTGTCCCTCAGCGGCTCAGTTGAAAGGATCTCCTCCGTCATCCGCTCTTGTGAAGAGGCCCAGCCAGACTCAAGCTGTCGAAATCCCAGCTCTCAACTCAGACGACCGGCAGAAAAAAAATCAGCAACATGAACTGACAGATGACGACGGCTTCCAGGCGGTCGGCGCCCGCAAATTCATCAAAGTGGGCCGGCAGGCTAGCAGCAACGACCCTGTCATCGGCAACTCGCGGAACCCACACTCCAAAACCGGGCTGCATTTCTACCTCAACAACGCCGGTCAGCGAATCGATTATCCCTCTTGCAGAAATCACGAATCTCAAGGTCGCAAAAGCATTGAGGACAGGTCAAGGAAGAACGGCGCCAACCTTTGCAATGGCTACCATCTGATCGGCCGATGCAAGCACACGGCTGAGAGCAACAAGGGCCCTTGTGACTACGTCCATGAGCTTGATACTCCTCTGACCTATGAGGAGAGGAAGTTCCTCTGGTACAAGGCAAGAAGCGTGGTTTGCAAGAACGGAAGTGCTTGCAGAGACGATTATTGCCTTGCCGGACATCATTGTGCTTGGGGAAAGGACTGTCGGTATAAAACCGACTGTCGATTCAAACACACGCACGGCATGGATCTTGTGAGTACTCTGTTTCCCCTTTTCGAACACCAAAGAAACCGATCACTGACCAGATATGTGTACAGGAGAGGGTCTATATTGTTGAAGAGGGTGATCCCATTCCGAAGATCTATAAGAAAGCCTAGTCTTCTGCTTGGGGTGCATAAGCGTCAAAGATTCTGTCAAGGGAAGGCGAACTGAACTTTGAAGGCATGACTACCTCTTCTTGGATCACATCGACAACGGCGGTTGAAGGACAAACAGGTTTATTCGAACGAGGTATATTCAGGCGGGCAAGAGGCACTTGAACAGTGTCGGTTGAGCTTACGAGGTACAGCGGAGGGTGTGAATAGCTCGTTGTCATTTGTGTTCAGGTACACGATGCACAACCACGGCTTTGCAGGAGATACTCGGCGGGTATTTGGCCGGTTGCCACTGAGGCATGGGATATAAGGGCCACAAATTGGGAACGAATATGGAGGATCTCGTCAGCGATTGAGTAGCAAAGCTATTCGACCAGGTACAGAGCGAAGGTATCATATAGACGGAAAGGCATGTTTCTTCAGTCGAAATCCATATAGGTCGGTAGTTTGAAGAAATCGTTCGTTTTCGAGTACAAGAGACCTCTTCACACGAGACCAGAGAATCTCGAGAATATCAGAATAATCAGATTTGCTCAGGCACAGGGTGAAGGCCCAATGGTGTTAGCAGCCATACATTTGCCTACCAGTATTAACACCTGCAAAGAGCTCGACAAAAATCCCGGTAAGCCAGTGCAGAAGCCATGAATCTTTCCGCCTAGTCGATTTCGAGTTTCCCCAAGATCCTTCGGAACACCTAAAAAAGTCTACAATCTAAGATTCTAAGTCGAGGCTAATAAGCCACCTAACACAAGTACACAAACCCCCCAACCCATCACCCCCGCCATAACCATCTTCAAAGCACCACTGTTCTCCGCATCTTGTAATAAGGAAACGCTTGGAGGAAACGTTCCTTCATAACATATCTTTCTTAATCCACAACGGTCACCAGGTAGACATATCACACAGCTAAGGTACCTATATATTCCCCGATATTACTAAACTATCGGGATTTAACCTGCTGCCTATCGGTCCCAACGTTTATGCGTAAAAAAACTAGGTCGAGAGGTAGAAAACGTGTCTCTATGATTGGGCGCGGTTACGAGCGGTTGCATCGGCCGTTCCCCCGTTCGAGCGATATGGACCTGACCTTTTATGACAGTGGCACTTGACAACACTGCCTTCCACAATATCACGTCTTGAAATCTTGGCGTACGACACTACAACAGACGAACAGTAACAACGTTTCTCCTCCCGCAACCTCGCTGGACCTGGAGGCAAGGGGAGAGGAGAAGGGGCTCGTGACAAGGGATGAAAAATGAACCTCCAAAAAGTTGTATCCCCGTGTGATGTATTTTGACTCCGTTTGATGGACTACACGCGCTAATATAGAGCCAAATCAGAAGTACATACGGCCCTCAAGATCTGACACCATGTGACAAGGGCAGTATTGTGGGCTTGGAACAGTAGTTCAAATTCAGCTAATAAACTTCTTTGGTCTCGAAGGCCTTGTTGATCTTCTCAACCTCTAGGAGAAGGTTGGGCTTCA
>MU859498.1:0-12807 GCA_033297205.1 Pseudoneurospora amorphoporcata
TTTGCATCGGAAGGCGGTTTTCCACTCGTGGCCTTTGGCTATTCGAACGAGGAAGAAGCCTGATTTGAGGTCGATTTTCGAAAAGATCTTGGCCGCTCTAAGGGTATGTTGAAGTTCTGTAATGAGCGGGATGGGGTGTCTGACGGGAATAGTTATTCTATTGAGGATTCGGTAATCGACTACTAGTCGGAGGGGATCGTCTAGATCTTTCTTATCGACGAATATAAGGGGTACGCTATATAATAAAGTAGATTTTCTTATTCGTCCCGAGTTTAGCATTTTCTCGAGCCAAAGTTTGAGGGCATCGAATTCGCGGCCACTCATCGCGAAGAAGGGTCCATAAAGCGGTATTTCCCCTTCCTTCAGGTCAATCTTGTAATCCCAGGGCTGATAATCCGGCATTCGTATCGCCGCTTCCTCGCTCATGATGGGGAAGAATTCTCGGAACTTTTCTAGCACTACTGCAATTGCAGCGTCGATCTTAGTCTGAATGCTGGCGATGGCTTCAATAAGGGGAAGTCCCATAACGATAGTACTAGTACAATTCTTCTAACAGTATTCTAAAGAAAACTTAATTTCTTATGTTTTGTCAAAGAAGCAAGCAGGCTCGTGCTGGAGCAACCACCAGTGTAGGAGGATGATATCGCATTCGTTATCTATCTTGGAAAGCTCAAAGTTCAAGCGAGTGTAGTAGTCTTCTTAATGCCGTAAAACGAGGGTATTAATGTAGTACCGGCCACCTATTAAATCAACTTCCGCGTTGAATCCTATAAGGCTACGAATGTTGGCTCGTTTGAAGAGGGGGAGCTTCCATACGCGGGCTTAGTAGAAAGACATAACTAGGATCGAGCTTCCCGGGTCTAGGAGAACTCGAACGGGGTATTCCTTATTATTATAAAGTAAAGTCATTCGTACAATCGGTCGGGGCCCTGATTGAGGTTTTGGGCAGGGTTTCTTCCGTAGGGGGTCTAATTCATCGTCGAGGCCATTAATGTTTAGCCTCTTCAAGGAGCAAACGACGGGGTTGACCGAGCTAGCACCAAAGTGAGGCCGTAGTAATCTATATAGTACTTTATAGCGGCCACTTAAAAATCCGAATCAGAGTCGTTATCCATATCCATAGTTTGCATAGCTCTAGTGATTGCGTTTATTTTAGCTTTCTTAAACTAGGCCTCGTTATCTTCGAAATCCTCAACTCCCTCTTCTTTGAGGTCGTCACTCTTACGTTTCTTAGTCGAAATGGCGGCCGTTCTTAATTGTTCTTTGGGTTAGGGCAAGTCTTTACCGTTATTATCCTTCTTCACGAAACATTCTATAATGTAGTAGTTATCACGCCCGCATCGCCAACAAGAAACTTGGTCCTTCTTATACTAATCGATATCCGCCTGATCGATTCCTTTCAAGGCCTCGCGGACGCTATTCCATTTTTTGTCCTTGACTGGCCTGTCAAGTTTTCTTAAAGATTGGTTTCAGTCGGAGCGTAATTCTTTATAGGATTGTTGGCCCAATTTCGAATGCTCCGTCCTAAACGTAGGCGCGCTTTTTCCCTATCCCTAATAACCTAGAGCGCGAATTATATTTTCGTAGACTCGTCCGGCTTCTCGAACGGCGCTAATGAACTCATCGTCGGTTTCAGGCACTCCCCCTCGAATGGAATAGATCAGCTCTGTAATCTTGGAGGGTAGAGTCTGGGCGATCTAATCTTAGAAGGTAGTACCAGCCTATTTAACAGTTTCGTTTAAGTCTAGCAGCTCAGTAAAGTATTCGGCAATATCTCCTTCGTATTTAAGCTCCCGCATTTTTCTAGAATTACGGTGTCGTTTAGAAGGGTCCTAGAATCGTTCGGCCAGAGCGCTAGAATATCCTTTCCAAGTGTCCTCGACTCCCATAAACTAGATCTAACAGGCTCGTGAGTCGTGCCATTTTTAGGCCTTGTCAGTAAGCATCAATCCGAGCCAGTTAATCTTGTAACCGTCGGTTAGGAAGCTGGCGGCATACGCGTAGAAGTACGCGTTAATCCTAGCCCACCAAGGTCGGAAGGCATCGAGCTTCTTGCTATCGTAGGTCGAGGGTTTATTAAGGTGGATGGGCGTTGTCTAGATAGTGGGGTATCCTAGGTTCTGGAGGAAGTAGTCGGCTTGGTGCCGGGTAGGATCTTCGGCCGGCCCGCTGACGCGACGGGGTAGACTAGGGGGCCCTAGGGGTCCTTGACCTCCCGCGGACTGTCCAAGGGGAATAGTGCTAGCTCCCCAGAGGTCGGCATAGGTAGCCTCATACTAGATTCGAACTTATTTAGCTTATCTTCTTGCCTGGGTTGCTTGGAGGAGACTGTCGTTGATTAAGCTAGGACTAGTAGGACGATCGTAAGCTGAAGATCGCTGTGTGCTGGGCGCTTTGGTGGCGGCGCGTTGTTCTAAGAGTTTCTGGACTGACGCGGTATCGGGGGCCTTTTGGCCTGACCGGATAAAGGCTTCTTAAATGGCCTTCTGGGTGCTTTGCTGTAGGCTGGCGATTTGTGCGATTTGTACCTCGAGGTCCTTGAGTTGACTGGGGTCGACGAGCTTGCTGAGGATGTCGTCGATCTGAGATTCTTTGTTGGCTGCCCAGGTATCGATTCGCCCCAGGATGGATTGTTGACGGGCGTTCCGTTCGTCGAGGTTCTCGAGGGCTTCCTGATGTCGCGAGGTGATTTTCTGCAGCTGATCGATGGCCTTCTGGCGTTCCGCATCCTTTTTCCCATATCTAGCGATAGCAGTCCAAACTTCGGAGGCGAATCGGGAGCTTACTTGCTGGACTTCTTATTCGAAGCGAGCGATAGTAGTCTAAGAGGCTTCGTATCCAACTGAGCAGAAGGAAGTAACAGCATCGTAGTGTCTTCTCAAGATCTCGTATTGTTCCTTAAGGGTAGTGAGTTCCTGGGTGTACTTATTGCCGATGGCTACGGCCATTCCACGGATTTAATTATAAGCGACGGCGACTTGTTCGTAGAGGGTAACTAGCTAAGATAGCGGGTTGGGGACCCGAATGTAACCGTTGGTAATATCGGTGTTGTTGGTCATAATAGTATCGAAATCCTCAACGTTATAGACTACCAGGGATTGTTCTGGCTCAACGGAGGGCAGCGGAGAGTCGCGTTCGGCGGCCATAATGAGAGGTTAGGTAAAGATTGGGTAGTTCGAAAGGGAAGAAGTTTATCTATGACAAGGGCAGTATTCTAGGCTTGGAACAGTAGTTCAAATTCAGCTAATAAACTTCTTTGGTCTCGAAGGCCTTATTAATCTTCTCAACCTCCAGGAGAAGGTTGGGCTTCAAGGCCTTCTTATACCAAACGGAATCGGTACGTTCTTGAGGTACGCATCAAGCCTTGTCACCTGAGGCCTCAAAGCATCTATCATACATATAAAACTTCCTAAATGCCTTCATCCATTCTCTATCTTCCTTTTGGCGTTGTCTTTCACCCGTACGCTTTACTTCTTATTTAGTTGGCTGTGGTTACTTCTAGGAGATTGGGATCGTCTCGTAGTGCCTCATAAGCGTCTTCGGCACTTTCAGGGTTGAGCTCGCTAGCCGGTAGCGTCGGGAAGAGTTCGGGTAAGCAGTGCTAATAGCCGAAAGTCCGGCCGAAGTAAGGTTGAGCCTCGCGGCCTGCGGCCGCCAGGCATTCATAAAGCTAATGCCAAGCGTTGAAGCTCTACTAAACCTCGGCAACCCTAACCTAAAACTGTAGGCAAATGTCCGTGTGACAGGCGTTGAGCCCGTAACGGTTGTACCGTTAGAGGGCTTTTTACCGGTGTTTGCTGCAATACCCTAACTAGCTTATAATGATAGTACTAATATAGGGACGCTACAGTGAACTATGCACTTATAACTAAGCGGAGCGGAAGCGGTAGTACGACAACAGTGCTAAAGGAAGCAGCATAATTGCAAATACAATAAGAGTGTTGTAAAAGAAGTCTTAAAGAGGACTCTACTCTCAAAACAGAAGATTACAGTAGACTCTACACTATAGAAAAGACTATATTGTATTGCTCAAGTTATGCTTGCTTGCTTGCTTAAGGAGTAACTAACTAGAAGAGAAGAGAGTAGTCTTTATATACATAAATACTAAGTGTCTAGAAACTTCTAGAGCATAAAAGCTTACTATAAGTCAATAGGGACACTCTGCCATAAAAGGAAAGAAACTAGATTTGTAAGTTTCCAATGCATTCCATAATAACTAATCAATCTAGAAGGAATGCTAGATAAGTTAGCGAAGCCAAGAATATGGTGGCGAAGCCAAGAACGGTGGCGAGGCTGAGAACGCAATGGCCAAGCCCTATTATTCTAACACATTCTGTAGAAACTAAGTTCCCCAATGACCAGCCTACTATACTACTAAGTAGTATAGGGCAGTTACAAAGTACAATACTAGCCACACGTTAATAACCGGCACAATAGAAGGAATACTTAAAGGCCAACGAACTACTCGCTCGTTTTAAGGCTATTTAAGATTATGTACGTACTTCTACAAAGAAGGCACAAGATAGATACGAAGCCAACGCCAACGAGAATCGGTCGGACGCACCAAAATACCGCTCTAGTAATTTCGTCATACTAAATACGACCAATCTCAACGACGGCAGGCCACACAACAAGCTTTACCCCCGATAGGAAGGCCCTTTTAAAGTGGATTAGGTACGTTCCTATAACGTCAAACTGATCTTACCTACCAATATAAAGTGCTCGCCAGTTTTCCATATCTCTATAGTCAAACCTCGCCACGCGGGCCTTCCTGGCCAAGCCGATTTGTAGGGCGACGTACGAGTTAACGAAGGTAGGGTAATAGTTAAGATTAATAATTACGAAGAAGTAGTAGAATAAGAATTCGATAGGCTATTAAACTACTTCTAACGAGGAAGCAACCGTTACTAGTTCTACACCGTAAAGTAGAAACATCACAACCCTACCGACGAGCCCCTTAATAACGTTAAAGGAGTAAGAAAAGCCGTTACCACCTTCTATCGCGATCACCCAAATGCGCCCATCCCGCTAGCGGTTCGAAATTAGCCAGAAATCAAGGCTATACTTTAAGAACGGGCCCCAACCCCGAAGCGGAAGGCCCAAGCGCCCCAAACACGCCACACAACGCCTCCAACCCCGCCTCCAAAACGCTCCAAACGCATTACCGACCTGAAAGAGCAAATTAATACCGCCGTCGCGGACATCGCGGTTAATTATAAAGTACAAAAGTCCGCAATCGAAGTCGTAAGCCGGGAGCTCAAACCCTTAACCGAGGAGGACTTAAAGAAGATAGACCAGTTCCTCAGCAGAGTATTTAGGAGGCTAGCGGAGGTCTAGCAGGGTATGCGGCCCCCGACAAGGAATATACAAGCACAGCTAGAGGATAGGACCTACCAATAGGATAATAACAATAACGCAGCCGTTTAATCGCGGATCACGAGCGCTCAGTCACGGATCGAGGAGTTGGAAGACGGGGATTGAGGGATAATCTATCGTTTCATATATATATATTAAATAGAGGGTTTAAAACTCTATAAGCTTCTTTTACAGGGAGGTAGTATCACAGGATTACCTGTAATAGCACTAGTAATACGCTACACGATTGGCACAGCCATCGAATCTCTATTGGCCATTGGCCAATAGGATCGCACGCATACAGGCACCAGTGGGCCTCAATCTAGATCCAGGGTATGGCTCAGCCCTACCCTATATCCAGACCGTACACCTCCCTCTCTTCCCTTCCTCTCTCCTCGTACAACTACGTATGTCACATCTACCCCCTACCTCGCCCTACACCGTAATACTACAGTGCACATCTGCAATAACAAAACCTTATTTATAGACTTACAGTTTTCTACCACGCTAGGAACTGTAGGAACCGGAGGTGGCCCTATTAAGCCACTAGGCGTTTGTCACAGGCATTGCCTACTCCATTGTAGATAGGTGCTGTGCTGCATTAGTGCAGCCAACTGAATGCAGCTATCTAAGTGCAGCACAGCTATCTGGTGTCACGCATAGTGCCGCCCTATAGACCCATGGCCACAGGGCTCCACACTATGCTCTACATAGCTTTCGTGTGCGCACAGGATCCTCTTCTAGTTCCTCGCACAACAATCAACATCTTACCTTAGTGCTTGCTCGCGCCCCATAATACTTTGTTGTGCCAACCTTCGCGTTGAATGCGCAACAAGTGATCTTAATCGTACAATCGCCGACACGGAATCAAGAACTTCAGCGACCAGAGCGTCGATCCCAGAAACGAAAAGCAAGCACTAGAGCCTTTAGAACGACAAGGGCGCAAACATCGCACCGCGCGACACGGTAAAACCATCTCTCTTTTCAATATCCAAAAAGCCCAACCAAGATGGTGGGCAATCCAACGGGCAACGACGTACGCCGAGTTAATCTCGCCACAGTATTCCTATCTCTTTTAAAAGGTTACGATACACTACTAAAAGTCTACAGCGGTAATCCCAGTTCGGGCCTTATAGTCTCCCCAAATTTCGCTAACAAGGCTCGTAGCCATAAGGAGGTCATAAAGCTACTCCATTACTTTAATAAGAAGATTGATGCATTCGATAAGTAGGTTAAGGAGGAGTAGGCTCGTTACATCAAGTTTAAGAACGATGCCAAGTCCTTCGTTGACGAAACACAGGAAAAAGAGAAGCAGTAGAAAGCAGCGGAAGAACAACTAAAGAACTAGATCAACCAACTCAACGAAACCAAGAAGCAGTTCGTGCAACAAATCCAGTCCTTGCAACTGCAGCATAACCAAGTTATTGCTGAGAACACGTCCCTGCACTAGAAGGTGTCAAACCTTACCCAAAATAAAATCGACCTCCAAGAAAAGCTCGACAATACCATCAAAGACAACGAAGAGGACTATCAAGGCCTCCTCGAGCTCAATAAGACGGCTAACGATAACGCCGAGCTATACAGGGTGGAGTTGAAGAAGGCACTAGAGGACCTCAACACCTTGCGCATTGCAAGCAAGATCGCCAGCGAGGAATCAGCCCAGGCACAGGAGGAGATCAAAAACCTTCAAGTCCGTCTCCATCTCGCAGAAGAGGACAAGATCATTGCAGAAAACAGCGTTGGCGGCCCTAGAGGATCGGGCAAGGGTACCGGTAGCGGCTCCAGCAATACAGGCGGCGGCCCTAGCGATGGCGGCCCTGGAAGATCGGGCAAGGGAACCAGCTTTAGCCCCGGTGAGGCGGGCGGCGGTCCCGAGGGTGGAGGATTCGGATTCGGCCATACCGGCGGTAGTCCTAGCGGCCCCGGCGGCCCCGGCGGCCCCTTTCCCCTTGCAGCCCCAGCCCCCATACCGTTCTTCTATCGCAAAGCACTCTACAAAAACCCAGAGCGGTTCAAGGGTGAGGAAACAGACACGATTAAGCGCCACAACGCTTACAGCGCTTGGAATTCAAAGATCCGCAACCGTTAGATCGTTAATAGTTACGAGTTCCCTAACGAAATGTCCAAGCTACTTCACGCCATATCCTACCTAGGTGGAGAAGCGAAGATTAACGTTGCGGAACACCAGAAGACGATTCTTAACAATCCCCAGCACTCTGTCCTCTGGAAATGGCAGACAGGCGAGGAGTTCCTAGCATACCTAAATAATCGTTATATGCAGGGCGACATCGTACAAGTCGCTAAAAACTCACTATTACAGCTCAAGCAGGCCGGCAAATAGTCTAACTACGAGGACTTCGAGGCCCAATTCATCACGCTGGCCGACCGTTGCGGTTATGATGCGGTCACCAAGGTTCGCCTTCTCTACCAGAAGGTCTCCAAGTTTTTAGCGGACTCGGTTTTATACTACTACGTCTAGCCCGCTCGCGACGACTTCAAGGGATGGTGCGAACTGTTCAAGGGCATCTCCAGAGCCCACGCCAGGGCGGCCTTGCGCAACAACGCCATCCAAGGCACCCAAAACAGCAATAAGGGTAGCAACAATAATAGTAGCAGCAGCAAAGACCCTAATACTATGGATCTAGACCGCGCCAAACTCACTGAAATTTACAAGGACGTTCTACAGGAGCGCTACAACAAGGGCATCTGTATGAACTACGGCAAGGGCAAGCACATGGCCCGCGAATGCAAGAGCTAGACCAACTACGGCAACAAGGGCAAGCAGGCCAACCGTACCGGTTTAAGCATCACAACTCGCAAGAACGCTAGCACCGATACTCCAGTCACGAACCGTGCCATAGCGGACACGGCCAACCCAGCCCCAGCCCCGGCAGCCCCAGCTATTCCGGCGGCTCCAGCCCCCGCTACACAGCAAGGAAATGGCGAACCCCAAGGCTAAGTCGCGCCAAGGGGTGCTCAACAGGGACACAGAAGAAGGCAGAAACAAGGGTGAACAAGCTGGATATTCGTGCAATCGGCTATTGGAGGACAGAGCCGCTCAAACTGGGTAGCTTAGAACTCCATAAGCAGAATGCAACCCTCCTGTCCACGTATCTTTAGTATCCCCAGCGCAATAATAAAATAGAGTATATATCACTAGTCGACTCTGGATATTCAAGCAAAGCTTTCATCGACCGGTCGTTCGCAGAAAAAGCCTGCCTAGAATTCAAGCCTCTAGAGAAACCCCGGCCGTTGCATCTGGCCGATGGCGACTTCAAAGAATGGGTAGATCAGTACGTCGAGACAACCATGCGGATTGGTGACCATATAAAGGTCATCAATTTCTTTATAGCCAACCTAGCAATAGACCACCCGGTAATCCTGGGCTGGCCATAGTTACAGCTCCACAACCCAGACATCAACTGGGTAACCAACAAGATTACCTGGAATGTAGCTTGCATAGGCACCTGTATCCGTCAACCATTCGAGGTAGCGGCGGTCCCAAGTACCGCTTTTGAGGAAGAGGATGATGGAGATGTCTCTGAGGAAGGCAAGTCCGTTTTTGAAGAGGCCGGGAACGAGTCTATTTTCGAGGACGCCGGGAACGGATCCAACAACGACTTTAATTCTAACGAGAACGAATATCTCCCAGCTTAGGTAGCCAATATGACAGAGGCCCCCAAAGGGAGCCAGGCTATGCTGCTGGAGCCTCTAACCTCTCCAGTACACGCGAGGGAGTTTAAGGAACCTTTCGGTCCGGCAAGAAAGCCAATACTAAAAAAGACTAAAGCACGAGCACGACCAGTCAACGGAAGGAGGATATAGACGATGCAACGGCCCGAACGGGTTAAACGCACATTCTTCCAGCCTTTTGAACCAACATTTAATATAGCGGCACTAGACCTTTCCAATATCAAGCTGGTTAATGCCAGGACCTTTATACTCAATATACGGATAAAGGGCGTCAAGGTCAGCTCCACCACATGGGCAGAGCTCCAGGAAGCACAGAAGGAAAGGAAGGCGGCCATCTCGATGCCATCTCTATCCGAGAACGCATGGAAAGATATCGTACAGGGAAGGGGTGAACCATACAAACCCTACTTCAAGAACCCAAAAGTACACGAATTTATCGACCTTTACAAAGCGGAGGCCGCGAACGAGAATAAGGGGGAGCAAGCCCTCCAGCCCAGCGAATCTACGAAGGAATACGTTAACCGCATCTACGCACTGAAGATAACGGACGGCGAGCCCCAGAAAACGCCCGGGGAGCAAGAGCGGAAACCAACCCCCTTGTCTGAAATCGATAAGATCTATGGCATTACAGAGGAGGACGTCCAGAAATTCATAGATAAGTCAACTAAGCCAAAATACACCCTGGAGGAGGTAAAAGCGCGCTTCCCAGACGAGTACAAGGATCTCTCCCACGTTGCTAACCCACGGGACGCCGACGTAATACCCGAACACCGTTCTTACAATCACAAGATCGAACTGAAACCAGGGGTAGAATCTCTACCCTACTCCAGAGCACGACCGATATCACCACAGGAACTCAAGGTCATCAAGCAATAGCTGGATAATAACCTAGCGAAGGGATTCATCAGGCCATCCACCTCCGACATCGCCTCACCAGTACTCCTAGCCCGTAAACCAGGCGGTGGCGTGCGGATCTACGTCGACTACCGAGGTATCAACGAGATCTCGCTAAAGAATAAATACCCGTTGCCCTTGATCAAGGAGACACTGGATGCCATTTGCAGGGCAAAGTAGTTCACAAAGGTAAACGTCATCGCCGCCTTCAATAGGTTGCGTATAGCTGAAGGGCACGAATGGTTGACCGCTTTTATTACGAGGTTCGGTCTCTACGAATCTCTAGTATATCCATTCAATTTATCGGGAGCACCGGCCTCGTTCCAGAACTTCATCAACGATATCTTGTACGATATCTTAAATATCTACGCGACGGCCTACCTAGACGACGTCTTGATCTTCTCAGAGACGTACGAAGAACATGTCAAGCACGTCAGGGAGGTACTACAGCGCCTAATTAATGCAGGCTTACAGATTGACATTAATAAGTGCGAGTTCTACACTCAACGGACTAAATATCTAAGTCTCATTATCACCCCCGGGGGCATCGAGATAGATCTAGAAAAGGTGGAGGCCGTCACCAAATGGGAGGCGCCTACGACAAAGCGACAACTACAACGTTTCTTAAGCTTCGCCAACTTCTATAGGAGGTTCATCGCCAACTTTTCACAAATGGGCAAACCACTATACGAACTAACAAAGAAAACGACAGATTGGAAATGGGACAAAGTGCACAACGATGCCTTTGAGGCTCTGAAAGCAGCTTTCACATCAGCACCGGTTCTCAAAATCTACAATTAGGAGAAACCAACAGTCGTTGAGGTCGATGCTTCTGACTGGTCAACGGGCGGCACGCTATTATAGTTGCACGACGGTGAGCTGTACCCAGTCGCTTACTTTTCGGCTAAGTATTCAGCAGCGGAGTGTAATTACGATATCTATAATAAAGAATTACTAGCCGTTATTAAGGTACTAGAAGAATGGAGACCAGAATTGGAGGGCGCCGCTCAACCCTTCGAAATCATTACGGACTATAAGAACCTCAAAACGTTCAGTACTACGAAGAAGCTTACACCCAGGCATATAAGGTGGTCTAAATTCTTGTCCAGATTCAACTTCACGATCAAATACCGGCCGGGATCGACCAACGTCAGGCCCGATGCCCTGAGCCGTAAGCCAGAACACGTACCGAGGGACGCAGAAGACGATAGGTTGCAGGCAAGAAAGAAGCCATTCATCGACCCCTCTTGCTTCGACGAAGGTTCGTTTGAGCTAATGGATATAGATGGCGAGGGTTTTACGATGAACGTCATATCAGATACTGGAGCGCCGCTCACAATCTACACCTTGGAGGACAGCCTTCAGGAGGATGAGGACGGACTTAGTATCCACACAGACGACCTGGTAGACCGGGCCTACGCCAACTCCCCTATGATAGCGGATATTAGGGAGGCCATTAGATCGGGAAATCACTGGCCAAAGCACTTGAAGAAGGTACTGAAGATCCCCTTTGCCGAGTGCTACATAGTCAACGACAGGGTGATGTTCAGAAATAGACTAGTAATACCCCCCGACGACGAGGCGGTCCAGCTAGAGCTAATCCACCGCACTCATGCCTCTGTGCAGGGTGGCCATCCTGGGAGGGATAAGACGGTGGCATTGATGCACCGCTATTTCTGGCCAGGAATGGTGGTCGCCGTGAACACGTACTGCAAGGGGTGCATACCCTGCAGCAAGACTAAGGCCACTAGGACGTCGCCAGCGGGTTTCCTCAAGCCTTTGCCTATCCCCTACGCACCCTGGCGAGACATCTCCATCGACTATGTGACTCCGTTCTCTAAGTTACAACGCTCTGGCAGGGGCGCAGAGTACCAGCACGTACTGGTGGTCGTTGACAGACTAATAAAGATGCGGCACTTTATTCTAATAGAAGGATTGACAACGGAAGAGCTGGTGGAGAAGTTCATCGACCGCATTTTCACCCTTTACGGCCTTCCGGATACCGTTGTTTCGGACAGAGGCGTTCAATTCGTCTCCGCCTTCTAGAGATAGCTATCTTTGCGGCTAGGCGTTAAGCTGAAGTACTCCACGCCTTACCACAAGGAAACAAATGGGCAGACCGAGAGGATCAACGCGGAACTAAAGTAGTATCTACGGACCTTCATCAATTGGGCTCAGGACGACTAGGTGGACTGGCTGCCGCTGGCCGAGTTTCAAGGCAACAACCTTAAGTCCGCTTCAATAGGAGTAATACCCTTCTTCGCCAACTACGGTTTCCACCCCCGTATGGGCACAGAGCCGTCGACACCTTTGCCGCCGGATGCGACAGATGCACAGAAGAAACAGATCTTTAGCGCTAACCAACTGGTATCACAATTTAAAGAGGTCTGGGACTTCGTCAAGACCTCCTCCCTGCAGGCGCAGGCTAGATATGAGGCAGCAGCGAACGAGAACTGCACTGATGCCCCCAAGTATAAAATTGGAGACGAGGTTATGTTCAATATGGCTAATTACGCAACAGGCAGGCCGCACGACAAACTGGCACCACGTTTCGAGGGACCTTTCCGTATCATGAAGGCTAGCTCGCACACAGTTGAGTTGGCCCTACCCAGCAATATAAAGGTCACTTACGTCGTCAACGTATTAAGGGTCAAGCCTTACGTCGAAGGATTACCGGGCCAGAAAGAGCTTATGACTAACGTCAAGGCTAACGAAGGTATGGTAGTCACCAGAACCGATGACTTCGAGGAGGACAGGCGCTGGGAGTTTAAGGAACTCTTAGACTACCAAAAGATTGACGGACGATGGTGCTATCTGGTGAAGTGGTCTCACCACCCCCCAGACTGGCAACCAACGGCCAACCTC
>MU859499.1:0-12802 GCA_033297205.1 Pseudoneurospora amorphoporcata
GCCCTGCTTCTTGCTTGGTTGGCTGTGGTTGCTTCTGGGATGACCGTGGCCGAGGGCCCGGCCGTGGGTCCGGCCGAGGGTCCGGCCGAGGTGGGCGTTGTGGCCGGAGGCCACTGAGTATCTTGAGGCTAATGCTAGGCGTTGAGGCTCTGTTGAGTCTTGCGATCCTAACTCCTGGACTGTGGGCAATGTCCGTGTGACAATATAGTAGGTTTTAATGTACTAGCACAACATTCGCTTATTTAGCTGGGTAACCAGTGAGCATGCTAGTGTAGTAGCATTTACATGATGACTCTCAGTACTGCGTGGCTGTACTATAGTTTCCTTCCTCCTCCATAGACAACTTTTGGACCAACTGAACAACATCATCAGTTTAGGTCGTCCAATTGAAGTTATAACAGCTGCCTAAAGTGCGGAACGGAGTCAGCTGATACAAGCCCTAAAATGTAGGCGGAACAAGACCCTATAGGTTGCCTTTGCTATTCCGTGACAGCCTCACATTTGATGCTTGGGCCAACAGGGAACAGACAGACAGCTGCGCTGGGCACTGTTACCCTACTGCAGGAACTCGCACCCCCACTAAATATCGGTTTTCGGGTATTTGGTTGGACCCTCGGGGTTTTCTCCTCTCTCTTCGAACTTGGACCAATCAACCCATTTGACTTACAAGCTTCCCATCCCCCCTCATTCTTCGACTGGGTTCTTCAATTTCTCCTCCTACCTTCCGTTGACTTTCAACTCTTGACACCCAAAGCGCGCAGAAAGAACAGCCATGCGTTCAATTAAAGAGCTACCGTGCGAGATAATCGGCGCAATCCTGAAGAACCTCGACCATCTACGCTTTCTGACCCCGGCTTTGCTCGCATGTCGCCATTTCCACACCTCATACGGGGAGAGCAGCGGTGTCGAGGCCTCGATTCTCCGTCGCCAAGTCACCCCTGCCCTCCTACCATACTCAGTGGCCCTAGCGGAAGCGTCGCGCTTGCCCCGTCCCTTGGTCGCCAGCTCTGTCGTCGGCTTGCTTGATGAGCTCTACAGCCAGCCGACTCTCCTCTCGGCTCGGGTGCCGACGTTGCCAAAGAGGCTCTTGCGAAATATGAGCCGTACCCACGACGCGATGCATGCCTTGGCGACCGACTTTGCTACTAAGGCTTGGACGCGCATCTCGCCCCAGACCGCGTCAGCGAGTATCGTTCTGTCGCCTACCGAGTACTTCCGCTTCTGCCGCGCTTTCTATAGGGCTGAATTGTTTTATACGCTCTGTTAGACCGACTATGAGAGGGCAGCTTGGTTCTTTCGGAAATATTCGCCCTGGGAGAATGAACAGATCGGGTGCGTATCTGACTACTTGCAAGCAAAGTTTGTCGAAGGTTAGTACACTGGCATCACTGAGGACTTGGTGTTAGTGTGGTCTGACGATTTCTTGCAGCTTCTCGAGATGTCCTTGCCCACGATGTCGGGTGCGGGGAACTCTCTGTCGATTATCTCACACCTGGAGAGGACAACCCATGGAGAGAAACTTGGGTTGGTTCCTGGCATCCTAGGAAGCGCAGTTTGTGTGGACCTTGCTGACGCTCGGGACCATAGCTACCTCTCGGTGTTGAGATTCGTCTATTCACTGACAGTTGCCGACTCTTACGACGCCAAGAATAGTCTCTTGGAGTCTCCTCTAGATTCCATGCCCTACAGAATGTCCTTGTCTGAGGCTTTGCGACAGGTCTATGACGCCGACGGACAGATGATAGAGGAATATTCTGAAGAGCAGTTGCGCTCGATGGCGCCACGTCACAGTGACCAGACCGAGGAAGACACAGACAGCGGCCCATACCAAGCATGGCGTAACGCTAATGCAGGCTTGACCCTGGAAGAATCGATCATGATGGCTGATAATTCGTGGCTCCGAGAGCGCGCCTACGTGTTTTGGGACGCGCACAGGGTGAGTAAGTTACAAGACGGGTTTGGGGAAGATCCGGGATACCAGGCTGCCTTTACCGAGCAGGAATACAATGAGATGCTAGAATCGTTTCATGAGAGGTCCGAGATCTGGCAGAAGGGAGGCAGGGGCTACTGGAGCAGGGGTGATACCAGCCGAATAGTATGGCTATGGCCGGATAAGTGAGGTGGGAGCTCCGGTGTATCAAGCGTGTGGCCGTTACCTCTGAAAGTGTAATGCGTTGACGACCAGGCTTAGACGGGATTAGGGGCATTTAATATATTTTATACACGGGATTGATGTAGGCGTTAAGAAATGGTTCACTTTACTCGCGACGCCATTGAGTCGATATCCGCGTTGAATAGCTCGTCACCGAGCAACCGCCGCGAAGGTCGACGGACGTCGCAGGCTCGCGAACGTGCAGCAATGACGACAAATGGGAGCGTCGATGTCAACGTGATGGAATCATGACGTGTCACTCTCAGGTCAGCCATGTAGGTAGGTATAAAAGCCGAACGCGTTCTGTATTTGTTGATTTGGGAAGACGCCGCAAAGTATGTCGTTCTGTTGCAAAATACCAAAAACATTAAACCTACCCGCACACCATCCCCACCAGAAAAGTGGGCCTTGCAGCTGGATGACACCTAACATTGTAAACCCCGTTTTTGCAGGCTAAATCTTGATATTTCAATGCATTGAAACATTGGGCCATCAAACGAAACCTTGTAAGCGGCACAAGACGCGCCGCGACCACAGATAAAGCGTGGTTGGGTTTCTGGATCTGGGCAACTGATCCCTCCCTCAAACAATCTTGCCATTGGAAAGCGCAGGCGCTTTACCTGGCTCACTCTTGCTATAAGTGATGGAGCGGAGAAATCCTCAGTCGCAAGAAATGAACATGGCAGACCACGCCACGTCCTCACGTCCAGCCAAGCGCCCGCGCACCGAAACCGTCGACCTCACCTCCGACTCCGAGGATCCCATCGCCGCATCCCGGGCCACACAGCATCAATCAACCCTTCCCGCCAGCTTCAACGGCGACCTCAGCACCCTCCCCGACTTCAACCCCGCCCTCCAAAGCACTCCCCTCTCCCAAATCGCCCGCCTCCCCGCCGCCTCCACCAACTTCCTACTCGCCTACGCCGCCACCCGTGACCCTTATATCGCCTCCATCCTCCAACACCAATACGACCTCCAAGTAGCCCGGGAGCGCGCCCGCGTCATCAGCTTCGACCACTACTCCCGCGCAGCCTGGCACCTCCTCAACACCAAATACGGCCGCCTCTCCGGCTCGCGGGCGTACGAAATAGGCATGGACGTAGCCGACGACATCGGCAATATGTTTGAGGCCATGGTTAAGACCATCCACCAAAGCGGCGGAGCCGACGGCTGTTCGTTCGGAACCAAGAAGAGCGCGGCGGAGACGATGAGAAAGATCATGAAGAGCGTTTGCTTGGCGCCCAGTGGCGAGATTAGTCACGAGGTGAGGAACTCGTACCAGACGGCGGCGATGGAGGAGAAGCTTTTTGAGGTGATGGAGATGTTTGATGAGGAGGAGCTGGCGCGGTTGGATGCGGAGGGGTGGACGGAGAAGATTAGGGAGGTGGAGAAGGAGGCGAGGGGGTATGTCATGTTTGAGAACCTGGGGGAGGTGGTGCAGATGTTGGAGGGTGGTTATGAGGAGGATGGGGAGGGACAGGAGGGTGAAGAGAACGTACAGTGATGGGTTCGTGCTACGAGGAAGTAGTGCCGAAACGTCGGATGTTCAGTTGGGTCGCCGATTGTCAGAAATTTTGATAACGGCAAGCCTCGTCGGCACTTACTACTCAGCTCATATCGTCATTCTGGCTGCGACCAAAGCACAGTTCTGGATCACCTCCCGGGTCCAGTAGTGTGCATATCCGAGTTCTGCTGGTAAGCAGAACATTGTCGATCTTTTGGTGGTTTCTCGGGACGGTTCATTGTGCACGCCGTCCCGTGATAGGATTGCAAAAGCGGACCGGTCCCTGGCCTAGCTGTTTTACACCGCAGGCTGTGAACTTGCACCATAACCAAAAGTCCCTCCCCATTCCAGCCGACGTGCCTGTCGTGTCTCGTTGCGGGGTGAGCGGATGATGGGAGAGGAAAGCGCGGGTTCAGCGAAAGCATGAGAGATTAACCTCTGACAACCTCCATAGTCCAGTGGAAGTCGTCCGACCAATATCCCTCGACCTCACATCTCTTCTAGCATCTTACAATATCGTACGATTAGTGGTAGGAGATATCATAGTGATTCTGTGACTGACGGAGAGTATTGGTATGTGGCTCTTGGCAGTAGTTGGATGGGGAATATCATGGAGGCTTAAAGCTAACCGTGATCCTTTGATCTAGGCGTCCAAATGACGAGAAGGCAATGGAGGTCATGGATGTCTTCCACCACGGCATGACCCTGGCACTCGATGATCGGCTATATACAGCCCCGCTCTCCAAGGACATCAAGAATGCCCTGGATGTTGGCACCGGCACCGGTATGGCACACCCACCTCCTCGTCAGGGCTCAAATTGCTTTCTTCCTCTCCCCCTAGAGGAGGTCAGGAGTTTTGCACAAAGAGGGTCAAATGCGTGATTTTTGAGCTACGGAGTAGTCACCCGCACCCTTTTTGTGTAATAATCCAGCCCCAAATTCCGAATCGACCATGGTTCTTGAACAAATCAGCCTTGCACTATCCTACTCGATGGGGAGGAGAAGAAGGCGATGGCAAATATCTCCTGCACTGGAAGTATACTGACTGGAATTTATATACAGGACTTTGGGCAGTGTAAGACCAAGCTCAAGACTGATGAGTTTTCGCTCAGATGACTAACAGTGGCGCCTATAGCGATTTCGCGGATGAATTTCCTACCTGCAACGTAGTCGGTACCGATATTTCGGCCATCCAGCCTAACTGGGTTCCTCCCAATCTCCAATTCGACATCGACGATGCGTCTAAGACATGGACTTATTCGGATAACCACTTCGATTACGTTCATATCCGGTGGCTCTCTGGTACAATGAAAGATTGGGCGTCCTTGTATAAGGAAGCGTATAGGTGTACCAAGCCGGGTGGCTGGATTGAGCATCTTGATTGCGGCCCTTATATGGTATGCCTTGACGGAACTATGCCCAAGGATTCCGCTATTGCTCAATGGGGACATATTTAGACCGAAGTTGAACGGAAAACCGGAGTTATTCTCAACATGCTGGACGGCTATATGGAGAATGGAATTAAAGAGGCGGGATTCACCAACGTGCAGATCGAGGATTTTCTGGTAAGTTTCATACCGATCTGTTGAAGCCTTAAGGCTGGGATTGAACGAAAAAACACGGGGAAGGGTTGAAAGAAGTGGTCAGTTAGAAGGACTGGCCGGACTACGAGATCTGTTTACTAAAAGAAGTGCTTGGCGCAAGAGCATTATCAACACAATCTCTTCGCTCAAGGCACACCAAGACTAACTTTCAATCTTTAGGTCCCGACCGCTCCCTGGCCTACAGACGAGAAGCAAAAAGAGATCGGTCTCTTCCAGTATACAGGCTTAACATCAGACACCGAGGGCTTCCTCACCTACTTCTTTGGCCAGGTCATGGGCTGGACCGAGAACGAGATAGCAAAGTACGCCTCTATCGTTCGCCGGGAGTTCAAGGAGGGAAAGATCCATGCGAACCTGAAATAGCGCATTGTTCGTGCCCAGAAGCCGGTGGACGCCTAAATTCTCGACAACAGTGGCAAGGGGGGCGCGTGGGTGCACTGGTGAAAGTGGTAGGGCACATGGCGGATAGGGGATATATGTATCGCTTCTTTCATTGCGCAGGTCTTCAATATTAATGTCTTTTTTGAGCCGTTTGTCGTCAGGCATGATCAGTCCCTTTTAGTCCGGGACTCGTCCGGTCAGCTCATGAAGAAGGTTTACCGTTGTTGCTTCAGCCCACCCGTACTACGTATACCACACAATTTGAACCTTAACCCCGATTGTCTTACTCCAGCTTTCATCTAGACCCTTCCCTACTTAACCGAACCCAGGCTTCTCGAGGCGTTCCCCGCACGCATATATATACCTATACGTCTTAGCCTATGTCGTTCAATATTCAGCTGGCATGTTCTTGCTACTCTATACGACGGCAAGTTTCAAATAAACCTACCTATCGCCCGTATTCAATATGTGCCTACTAATTTACAAGATGGCGGGGACATCCAATCCCGAGACCGACGAAGCGCGTATATGGATACAAATGATGGAAGAGGGGAACGAAGTGTCCGTCGGCTGCTTAAGAGTTTCGGTGATTTGAAACTCCCAACGAGACAATGGAAATTTGATAGAACTATATCCTAGAGGCGGAAGGAGGCATTCGGGGCTGCGTTCGCACCGAATTAAGTAATTGAAGTGTGAAACTCACTTGATTTGCTTTTCTCCGGGTCGACCCACTTTTCCCCGGTCACTGCCCGACAGGCAGTCCCGGTTCCGCACGGGCGGTTAAACCCGACCGGCCTCGCGAAAACTGTAACGTGTGGAAAGAGCGCCCCGTTCCAGTTTTTCATCGTGACTTCCCGTCGCCTCAAAACTCTTCATGTCACAGGGCTAAAATGCACCCTGTTGTCCGTTCCCAGTCACTTGTGCCAAGGCCTTCGGAGGTCCGACATGTCAGGCACGCCTGTCACAGCTCACGGTGAGCAATGCATGAGCGCCACGTAGTAGGTGTAGTTTATATAAGGTAAACCACTTCAAACAGAGCCTGGCCGATTCGCGGGACTTCTTCCCGTCCTCTTTACCGTGTACGCATCAGGGGTCTTCAACGCCATCCACATTCCTCGCCATTGGTTGCATTGTATTCCACTTGCCTGGCACAACAAGTCTGCCGAGGTTAAGACCCACTGCGCAACCGACCACAGTTACCTATCGTATCCGCGCCACACTCCTCGTGTCTTCTGGCTCGGCTCACCATTTGTGGAAGGGACAACCTTCCATTCTCGGACACTTACAGGCACTTGAGGTATTTGTCAAAGTATCATGCTTTGTAGTTGATCGACGCAAGCTGCAGCGTCTGTCAAATTGCCGATTCACTGTGCCTGAAGCGAGTAATGTCGCGGGCATATTGCAGCCAATTGTAAGTTGGCATGCAGGTACTTCCATCACCTAACACGATTCTTGCCCTAAACCTACATGACCGGGAACGTTACCCGTTAGGGCGTGTTCGGCGCACGCGGAAATGGCCTTCTGAAAGGTTCAGAAACCCGATTTCAGGAGCCTGTTCGAATGCCCCGGAACTGATTTTGCCTGGAAATCCCAGACATCCAGTTTCTGCAACTTCTGGTATCCACATTGACCATTTGACCAATCAGATTATTGCATTCTTCATGGAATTCAGAAGCAGCATTTCAACACCTTAGGGCTGCTGAAATTTCTCTTCTGAAAATGATTTTTTCAGTAGGCCCAATGCATTCCCTCCTGGAAACCTCAGTTCAGAAAGCCACTTCCGCGTGCCCCGAACATGCCCTTATAGCCCAAAAAGAACTGGCAGGTCGCTCTGAGGAATTTAGGCAATGGCCGAGGCTATACAGATCAATGTTGGCTTGTTTGTTAGCGCGAGACTCGCAACCTCTTCAGACCCGGGAGAAGACAAGGGATTCTGGCGCTCCTATTAGACCAAGCCACTGCAAGACCCGGCCAAGAACAACGATCGATCGTGTCCTGCACATATGCTACCAAAATTTGACTCCATTCCTAGCGGGCAATAACGAACCAAATGCTTTTTTAGGCCAGAAGTCCCGCCTAGCCAGCTTGAAAGCGGTGAAAGTGCCTCTGTAAGTACCGAGTTAACGAACAAATCAGGGGTGATGTGTAGAGGTAGTGAAAGTACCTTGTCGTGCGATATTACCTCACGCTTGACCGCTCCTCCCAAAGGACAAGGGCTTACTACTACAATGGCTGAATGTGGGCAACCATTTTTATATCTCCTGGCTCATCGTCACTTCGATAACGAGAAAGCTTTCACACTCGAGTCACTCCATTAAACGAACTCCGAACCCGAAACCAAGCGCATTCTTTAGCCATGAGTTCTACGAACGAGGCAAAATCGCCTACTCCCGGTCCCGCGTCCCCGGCAGGAAAGAAATCGCCCACGCCTGTTCCCTTGCCTCCAGTGGCCTATGAACCTTCAGAGCTCACTGGCCACAATGCAATGTTTGAGGCTAATGATTGTTTCGCAATTTAAGCGCCCAAACGACGAAAAAGCCAATGAGATACTAGATATCTTCCACCACTTCCAGACTCTGTTGTTCGACGGAAAGCTGCATACGGCGCCTCTTAAGGATGATATTGAGAATGCTCTTAATGTCGCCACTAGTACCGGTAAGTGCATTATGAGCCACCTAAGTAGTAAATCAAATCGAGGAGAAAAGGCCACTAATAATCATCACCCTTTCTAGGACTTTGGGCGGTTGACTTTGCCGACGAATACCCCAAGTGCAACGTATACGGTACCGATATTTCACTAATCCAACCTAGTTGGGTTCCGCCCAACCTACGGTTCGACATCGATAACGCTACCAAGCCATAGACCTACTAGGAAGACTTCTTTGATTACATCCACATTCGCTAGCTTACCGGGGTAATTAAGGACTGGACCGCCTTATATAAGGAGGCGTACAAGTGTATGAAACCAGGCGCCTGGATTGAACACATCGATGCCGAAGTAAACCTCGTTTGCCACGACGGGACCATGCCCAAGGAGTCTGCCATCAACCAATGGGGCGAAATCTGGTCGGAGGTGGGCAGAAAGACGGGACTTGTCTTCAATATGGTGAACTCGGGTTGTATGGAAAACGGCACCGAGAAGGCGGGCTTCACCAATATCCAGGTCAAGGACTACCTAGCTCCCTGCTCCCCCTGGCCGGAAGATGCAAAGGCAAAGGAAATTGGCCTCTATCAATATGTGTTCTTGATACAGGATATCGAGGGTTTCCTTAACTACTTCATCGGCCGGATTATGAACTGGAGCGATAAGGAAATGGCCACCTACTCTGCTTGCCTTCGCAAGGAATATAGGGATCGGAAGATCCACGCCTACTTCAAGTGGCGCGTGGTTCTTGCGCAGAAGCCACTGGATGCTTAAATGGCGGATGATAGTTGCACGGAACGTATTCAGGCGAGCGTTGTAGACGCCACGGCTGACAGCTCATATATCTTGTTTTCCTCCTTGAGTTGTTTTGTTGCCATTGATGTTCCTGTGTAGAGTGTTAGGCCCGTTAGGGACCAGCCCTGTCTATGATGGGAGGTCAGACCATCTAGAGCCGGATTGCATTCACGTCGTCGGTCCCCGAATCGTCGCCCCCTTTGCTTGTTGAACAAGGTTCAACGTTGTTTCTTCAGCCTTACCCGTGCCACGTTTGTGCGTGTATACGTACCGTTCCGTGCGTCCACTCGGTACCGCGCCGCTCCGGCCCGCTTGGCATGCTCTTCGGCAAGGGCGGGGTCCTCCTTCAGCTCATCCACCGCAACTATTTTCACCCCATTTCGCATTCAACATATTTCCATCTTGAAGTACTTTGAGATCTAACAGCGCTTGAATCGCGCTCGAATGTGATGCCGTGAGTTGTCTTTTTGCAGGAACGTTGCGGATGAGATCTCGACTCGAGAGGTTCGAAAAATGGCGCCTGTCAATTGAGGTTTTGGAACTTTACGCTAATAGTCACTAACACGTTTTGCTGTCTCTTAGGTTATAACCACGTTAGTGCACGCTTTTGATACCCCTGAATACCGGTGGCTGGCACTGACATCCGCAGGTTGAGCATGGTCGGTGCGCCGCGCATCTTCCTACACCACTGTACCAGCATACTAGAACTAGACTAGCACTAGACATTCCTGCCGTAAGCCGCATCGTGTCAACCGTGACTTCCTTCCCTCCTTCCTTTACCTATTCCTTTACTCTTGGGCATTTCCCAATGATGCCATATCCGACACATTTCGGCCTTCTGAGTGGGCGGCTTTATAAGACCGTGATGTCCAAATCTGTTGATCGTTTTAAGACCACGAACGGTTTTCAGCATTGGTATATGTCGCGAACTCACCAACCCTCATCTTCGTTATGTCATAAACACCGACAAGATCCTTTCTGTATTTCTTTCGAGGCAGATATGTCTTTATTCTTCTCTTTCTTCTCTGCACCTCCCCGCCAATTGACTCACAATTCTTGGGCATTTTTCCATTTCATGACGAGTTTCGGAACATATCAGGGACACTCGTGAAAGGTTAGGCATCTTGAACAGCCCAATCGGGATCTGTGTCAGGGCTTCCCAAATCCCAATGAATTACCCAGTAGGGTTAGGGAAACGGACCTGAACTAACCTCCAATTCCCAACGGACAGATACCGTAGTATTGGTGTTAACGCAAGTTTCAAGTTGGGCCTTGGTGTCACCGGCCAGTGAGCTATACATTACCCTTCAATTTCTGTAATAGAGGTTTGCAAAACTTCACTAAAACCAACGAGATAACCACATTCACATCTAAAAATGTGAAAAAGTATACAAAGCGGGCGAAACGTATTGGGTTGATACCAACTTTTTGCATTGAAATTACTGGAATGTTGGTTGAGTTGCGAAGAGTACGTTGTGAAGTCCCACGCTAACGAACTTTCCAGGGTGATATGTACCTAGGTTCTGGATCACCATGGGTGCGATGCTTAAGTGGTTTGTTCAGGCTGCCGAGGAGGGGGGTCACAAAGCAGACAAGATTCATGGGCCAGGAAGCAATTCCCTTCCTTATATTGCTAACTGCTGTTGTCCTCGATCTTCAATCTCGCTCATCGTCAGGAAGCTGACGGCGTTGCTTTGTTGCATTCCATTATCTTGTTGGAAAACTCGGTCCACGCGGTAAGTTATACCTTTCCTTTATAGCTTGTTCAACCGGCCGAGTTCCATATGATTATTCCAGTCTCTGACATAGCAACACCATGGCCGCCACAGGAAACACTCGGGAGCTATTTCGTCAAATGAAAGTTCTTGTTCCAGCATCGAGAAAATAAAATGGACATCCCTGATTCCCCATCTTTACAAGGGAGTGTAGACCGCCCAGGCAGCAAGCTTTGCCAGATCTGTTCGTCAATCCCGGTGTTATTCTAGTCAGATGAGTCCAGGAATATACGCGTTAAGCTTCAGCCGCTCGAGTCAATGTGCTTTGAAGCAAAGAGAGGATGTCAGCTCTGCGCGTTTCTGGAAATGGGTCCCGGTCGAGACCCGAAATTTCAGTCAGGGAATCCTAAAGCCCTTGAGTTGAAACGAAATGCCTACGACTATGGTCCGAATGATGAGGAGAACTTGCCCTCTTTCTTCACACTTCGTAAGGATACCCAGCGCAGGCTGAGATACGATTATTGCAAAATCAATCCGCGGGATTTTGGCTTCTCTCTAGTCCCATCTCCTTGGTATAAGTCGCGCACTGTTTAGTTGATTTAACCCAGCTGGGCTACTTCCTCGTTTATCTTTCTCACAAGGTTTGGCACTGACAGCTCTTTTTCTCTGCAGCTGAGTTAGAGCCTGTCAATATAGGAGACTATGTGGACAACTTTACACTTATCGAGGTCTGGCTGGAAAACTGTTGTGATAACCATGCTCAATGCTCTAGTAACGTTGAGTTTTTCCTACCTACCAGAATTCTCGACCTTTAAGCGTTTTCCAACAGCGAAGACATCCGCCTAGTTACTAGCAAGGCCGATGAGCTTTACTTTGAGAGACAACTGCCAACGTATATTACGCTGAGCCACTGCTGGGACCACCTTTAAAACAGCTGATCACTACAACAAACGCAACCATAAGTGAACGTATGACGCGAATCCCTTTCGAAAAACTCCCACGGACGTTTTAAGACTCTGTAAAGATATGTCACTCCCTAGGGCAGAGATTTCTATAGATCGATTCTCTTTGTATCATCCAAGACGATAAAGGAGATTGGGCCAAGGAAGCTGCCTTGATGGCTTCTATTTATAGTCATTCTTACTTTATACTTGCAGCGCTTAACGCTAAAGATAGCAGTGGAGGTTGCAATATAGTTGCGGATATTTAGAGTTCTTATTCTAACCGATTTATTGATATTGACTTCTATAAACTTAGAAAAGACAAATCGAGCTTTCATCATCAGCGGCTTCGGCTTTTTGAATTCCCCTTCTTTGATGATGGATCCATCAAAGCCGAACACCTTAACAGCCGCGCGTGGACGTTACAAGAGAGAGAGCTTTCGAGAAGAGTTATCTCATTTTCCAGTAAGGGGCTGCTTTGGGAGTGTAACGAGCTCCGCGCAACTTCTTAGCGGCCGTGGGAAAATATCGAGATCTATCACACTGTCGTCTGTAGGAACGGCGTTCGCTAAGGGACTGTTCAAGAGTAATATATCCTGGGACGCTATTGTAGAGGATTATTCTACACGATCATTAACAAAGCAAACCGACAAGTTAATTGCGCTATCTGGGATAGCACAAGCTGCGCAGGAGTTTTATCAAGGCGTCACTTATATTGGCGGGATATAGAGCTCGCTTATTCCTGAAATCCTCCTTTGGAAGACTGTGCCCCAACGGTCAAATACTAAGGCCGCGTCTTAAACTACTACCGAGTCTGCCTATATAGCCCCAAGCTAGTCTTGAGCATTAGTTAGATTACCCGTGGACTATAGTTTGGTCCGGGCATTAGTCAGATTACCGGTCGATCTTAGTTTCTCCTCTAGAGAAACGAGTTTTTAATATCTCAGGGTTGAGGAGATAATGGGAATCCCTGTCACACGGACATTGCCCACAGTCCAGGGGTTAGGATCGCAAGACTCAACAGAGCCTCAACGCCTAGCATTAACCTCAAGATGCTCAGTGGCCT
>MU859500.1:0-12732 GCA_033297205.1 Pseudoneurospora amorphoporcata
AACACTCCTATTGTATCTGCAATTACGCTGCTTCCTTCAGCACTGCTGTCGTACCACCGCTTCCGCTCCGCTTAGCTACAAGTGCATAGTTCACTGTAGCGTCCTTATACTAGTACTATCATCATAGGCTAGTTAGGGTATTGCAGCAAACAATTATCGTTACGTGTAGCTTTACGTGCGCGTACGGTTTGGCCTTAGAGCTCTCGCCTATATAGTTAGACCTTCGCACACTTCCTCCTCCTTCCTCTTTTATGCAACAACGCATATCCTATCCTACTCTATATAGTGCCTTCGCCCTATAATAGTTTGTTACATCTAACTATTGCGCTGCGCGCGCCCATTCAATAAGAGAAAGATTATTCGTATTGCGATTGCGGTAATTAGCAATTAAAACTTAACCCTATACGTTCCCAACTCGAGTCGCGAACTTAGTGTCGAGCTAAGTAAAATACTAAGCTGAGTATTTTTAAGATCGCTCGTACTCTCCTTTTTTCCCTTGTACCTGTAAGAGGTATTAGATTTAGCGATTAATGTCCAACTCCATCGTCCCTAGAGCTCAACCTATGACAAACAACTTTATCACTATTATAGTTATCAGCGCCATTGTAGCAGCAGCTAGCTTAGAATACTAAGACGACTTGATAGTTCTCGTCTAAACGTTCGAAGGCCTCCAGCATTAGGCAATTCAAATCTTAATCCCCATCTCTCAAGCTTATAATTTTGCTAACCTTCCTATCTTTTAAGCCTTCTTCTCCGCTTTTTGTCGCTTGCTCTGCGACGATATGGTTGCGGTTAGAGCCTACGCCCGCGACTTCGGAGAAGACTTTATTACGGCTAAGGAAGAAGTTGTCCGCTTGCAAACCCGCGTGAGGAATTTCAATTACGAGGTCGCCTATAAGGAAAGTAATATCGCGACTATTCGAACTCAACATCTACTCGCCACTTAAGCCAACGCGAAGGATCACTAGGAATAGGTTCAATCGCTCTATAACCAGATCGCCGCTCTTAAGAAGGAGCTTAGCGACTTTCGTGCTTCGTCTTCGGCCGCTTTCCAATCCCAGAAGGACTAGCACTAGAAGATTTTCCTCGACCTCCGCGCCCAGCTCCAAACTACCGCCGGCCCGACGCCTCTACCGTTCCCGAGCTCCAGCTCCTACCTCCCGCTTCCTCCTAGTATGCCTAGCGCCCCTAGCGTATTTGACAGCGACGATACTATAAGTGCCAACAAGAACGGTAGCGGCTATAAGTCGGTATCGCGTAGTACTATTACTCCCGCTTTTAATAGTAAGGGATCGTCGATCAAATGTACTGCTAAGTATCGTACCTAGCGTATGCGTATAAAGTTAGCGTAGGTAGGCGAGCCCAAGATTTTTACTAATGAACGCCCCAAGTTTTCCCTTATCGCCCGCTCCATTAAGGGAGTCCCCCTTAAGGCTATTAAAGCCGAACTAAATAAGGCCATCCTCGATGAACCTTATAAGTAGACTACGGCCCTCGAATTAATGAACGAGCTAGATAAGAAATATAATAATATTGACGTCGTCGTAGAGTCCCGCCGCGCCTTTGAGAATTTTAAAATAACTAAAGGTATAAAGTGGACCGACTTCGAGGAGAAGTTCGTAACGCTCGTCGATAAATGTAAGTTCGATAATGGTATAAAGATCTATTACCTCCGTTAGAAGATTAACGACCGCGTTCGTACCGCCCTCACCTACTAACGTCCCTAGCCCACCGACGATAAGTTTAACGAGTGGCTTGAGGCCTCTCGCGACTTCGCTAAAGTACTAAAGAATAAAGACTGGCGGGAGAAGCAGGCTAACCCTTTCTATAAAACCAACTCTACTAACGCCGCCTCTACTTCTATTAGTAGCTCTAACACCTCTGTGACTAAAGTAACTGTTAGCTAGGGCGGCACCGCTATAGATCTTCACTCTATAACCGAGACGAATATCCAAATGTCTCGTATGATCGAAGCTAGCGTCTTTAAACACTACATAAAAACAAGTGTCTACACCTGCTACGGCAAGCTCGGGCATTACTCTACTGACTACCACTCCCATGTTAACTTTAAGAAAGAAGTTAAGCCTCGCAATAACTATAATAATAAAGGTCATAGCGGCGGTAACGCAAGCAACAACGGCCACAATAGTAACCGCAATAACAACGGTAATAATAATAACGGTAGTAACAACGGCTACAACAGCAACCGCAACAATAGTAGTAATAACGGCAGCTACAATAGTAGTAACTAGTAACCCGCCTAGGGCTAGCATAGCTATAGCTAGTAGCGCCCTAGTTACGATGGCGGTTACGGCTACTACGTTAACGCTATAAACCTTAACGCGGGATCTCCAGCCCCCAGCACCCCGGCTCCCGGATACTACAACCCCGTTCCTGCCTACCAGCCTAGCTTTGTTAGCCTAGTTATAGGTAACGAGACCGGTTTTATTTCGAGCTAGGGAAATGTGCAGCCTCCTAGCTAAATCGCGCTAGAAGGTACGGGTCCAACGGACATAGAGAAGACGGTAGGATCGTCCCTATATAGTTAGAAATCGTTAAAATAAATAGATCTTCAGTAGATAGCCGTTACAAATACCCAAATTCATTAAGTCTTTCTATCTATTTATCCTACGGACCACATAAACTACATTGTACCGCCCTCGTTAACAGCGGCTACACCGCCCTTAGTTTTATTGATCGCCATTTCGTCTACTATAATCGCCTTCCCTTTTTGCCATTTACCGTCCTCAAGCTACTTTATCTCGCTAACGGCTAAGCAAAAGGAAGCATCACCTACTTCTCCAAACTCACAATATAGGCGAGAGTCTACTACGAAGTCATCAATTTATTGATCTATAACTTAGCTAAGAATAACTCCATTATCTTAAATCACCTGTAGCTCGTATATCACGCTCCAAGCATCGACTAGCCTAATGACTCCCTAAAATTCAACTCCGCTTACGAACGGCGGGGTTGCCTTCCGCCAAGGCGCTCCAACCGCACCGCTCTACTCTTAAGCCACCATTTTACAACCCTAGGACCGCCACCTCAACAATCAATATACTATAGCCCGATAGTAAAGAACGCAAAGAACGAAAGCGAGCCTAACCAACAACGTAAAAACGCAGCTATAAGGCGACTATCCGTCTCTACTATAGTTAAACGAGCCGCTCGTCAACGGTTCTACCAATTCAAACACCGGGTTGCCAACCGCCAAGGTACCACTCCGCTCGAGAAAGTAAAGGGTAGCAGCGCGATTATACTATCTACTCTACCTCCAACGCCGCCTTTAGCACCTCGCCCAATCCTAACGTTCTGCCGTTAGGCCGGTGGCGTGAGGAACTCTGCAGCAGACTATCGGGTACCGGTCAAAATCTACAGCATCTTAGCTAGTCCTATCAACCCCGACGATATTAGGGAACTCCCAGCTGCTACTTTTAACTAGCTAGCGGAAACTCAAGGGCTCTAGATTATCCACACAATTCGAAGTAACCTAAATAAAGATATTCGAAGGTTAACTGAGGAGGACGAAAAGTTAAAAAAGGAAGAGCGGGTCTTGGATCCCTAGGGTGTTAGTAATAACCTTACACCCGATATAGTAGCGGAGGTATTATTAAGTAAAAGCAAACACCTCAAGCACTTTTTCGGCAGTAAATATCATTGTTGGATCGATGCTCTGGCAGGAGAGGGAGACGAGGCCGCACTGCAGGCCGTCAAAGTCTCCAACTCTGTCGAGATCAACGGCATAGACGACGATTTCCCCCGCTGCGAGGAAGTAATCAACGAGTATTTCGCGGTAAATGGCATCGCTATTAACAAGATTACGTCGGAAGACGCTGTCAAGTTTCACGAGAAGGCTGACAAGCCCTCAAAGACCATCGCAGAAATTCAAACTAAGTTCCCGCGATAACACTAGTACCACACGTAGACCTTTTTGCAAAAAGGAACGGATATCCTACTTCCCTATAAAGTATATGATTTAAAAATCAAGTTTCGCCCAGGAGTAACTCTTCCAGCTTCTCGCGGGCGTACGTTCAACCCTGATAAGCTTAGCGTTATTAAGAAATAGATTGATAATATGCTAAGGAAGAAATTCATTAGGCTTTTACAATTAGAAGCCTCTGCTCCGTTACTCTTCATTAAGAAGCTAGGAGGCGGAGTCTACGTGTGCGTTAATTATCGCGGTATTAATAATGTTAACGTGTAGCTAGTACTGTACCTTGTAACTGCCTTGTACTACCTTGTAGTATAGAAGGCTGATTGCTAAGGATACTATTCCTTCTACGTTACGAAATTAGTTAACTCAGCCCCCACAGAATCTACTAGAACACAGAGGTTTCACTACTGCGTTCTGGATTCTCGAACCTATTTAGCATTCTCCCTAGATTGATTTGTTATTATGAAATTGTGACAAGGGCAGTAATTTGGGCTTGGAACAGTAGTTCAATTCAGCTAATAAACTACTTTGGTCTCGAAGGCCTTGTTGATCCCTCTCGACCTCCATGAGAAGGCCGGGCTTCAAGGCCTTCTTATGCCAAAAGGAATTGGTACGTACTTGAGGTACGTATCGAGCCTTGTCACCTGAGGCTTCAAGACATTTGTCTAGCACTCTGTGTACATGTGGATCTTTCAGAATGCCTTCATCTATTCCCTATCTTCTATCTAGCGCCGTCCTTCATCTGGACACCCTGCTCTTTGCTTGGTTGGCTATAGTTGTTCCTAGGATGATTAGGATTATCTTGTGGTGAACTTTTAGTGTCTTCGGTACTTCCGTGGTTGGCTCTCTAGCCTAGTGGCATCGAGGGAAGTTCGGGTAAGTAGTACCAGTGGCTAAGAGTCCAGTCGAGGTGGGTGTTGCGGCCGGAGGCCTCCGGACACCTCTAAGGAGGCCTCCGGCCATCTCGAGGCTGATGCTAAGCGTCGAAGGTGAGTATGGCCTAGTTACTTGAGGTATCTAACTGTATAGTAAGGCTTGGGTCCAAGCCGTGCGGCTCCTTAGGAGCTTGGTGCGGCTTAGAGTCGGATGTCCGTATGATATCAGCTCCTTCTTCTTTAAAGCTCGCCTCGAGCCGGCGAGGTTCGTGATGCTTAGAGTTTGGCAGTTGGAACGCGAGGATCGCGGGGCTTGTCAGGATGAGCTTCGTAGAAGGCGATGACCTGATTCTTTGCTCCGTTAGTGTAGAAGTGCTCCTATGGTTCCTACGTAAAATTACTAGCTTTGTTTTATCCTTCCTACTTGATTCGATATAATACTTTAGCTTTAGCCCTTATAAAATCTACGATTTTCTCAACCTTATAGTCTTCTAATACTACTGGGGCTGCTTCTCGTAGGACTTGGTTAGGGTTAAGGATTTCCCGATTGCCAGCGCGATAGGGTTCCAGTAGCGAGACATAGAAGGAGTCGTGGATTCGTCATGTCTTAGGCAGGGTGAACTAGATAGTAGTAGGGGAGATCACTTGTGAAATCTTGAAGGGGCTATCGAGCTTTTTGTCAAGCTTCCTAGATGAACGCTTAGTTTTAATATGCTTACCGTTTAATATAACCAACTATCTCACCTCATAGACCGGTGCTTCCGTTCGTTTCTTATCTACTCACTCCTTCATCCTTTGACAGGCGCGGTTAAAATGTTTGCGAGCGAATTCGTAGACCTAGGTTATCCAGTGGGCGTAGAGACGACTCCTAGAATTACGAAGAGCGCCGTTAGGGAGGTTGTGTGAAGCAGAGTAATAACCGTAGTTAACGTAGAACGGGGAGATTCCAATCGCTGACGAGATGGTATTATTGTATACGAACTCGGCAGTGGCTAGCAAATCTTCCTAATTGCTCATCTCATAGTTGACGAAGGCGCGGAGGTAAACCTCAAGGATCTAGTTGAGCCGCTCAGTCTAGCCGTTAGTCTGAGGGTAAAACGCTATACTCATACGACTCTTAATACTGACGAGTTTTAGGAAATCCTTCCAAAAGTGAGCTGTAAACCGTAAATCGCGGTCCGAAATAATGTCCAGTGGTACTCCATACAACCGCTAGTAGGAACGGGCGAAAATCTTAATTAGGTCTTCTATTTTCTTCTCTCCTACCTTGAGAGGGATAAAATGGGCCATCTTTGTAAAGGGATCCACTATGACCTAGATGGAGTCACAACTGTTAGAGAGAGGTAGATCCGTGATAAAATCTATCGCGATAGTCTTCTAAGGGGTATAATAAAGCTTTATAGGTTGCAATAAACTATAGGGAGAATAGCGGGGAGGTTTGTTCTATTGGCACTCATAACAGCCGCGAATGTATTCCCTAACTATTTCCTCTATCTTTGGCTACCAAAAGTTTCTCATAATAAGCTCTATAGTTTTGTCCATTCTTATGTAGCCTACGACCTTAGTATCGTGTTCTAAATTAGTAACTTCGGCTTGCAGGCTAGTAGGGACCTAGAGGCGGTTCTTTCAGTACAGTAGATTATCGGATTTCTCGTAGTCTTTATCGGGTTCGTCTTTATTAAACTGTTCTATGTAGGCTAAGTCCGTTTTTCTAGCTTCCTTGAGCTGGCGAATGAATTCATCATTCCATCGAAGGGTTAAGATGCTGCAGAGCCTTTCTTTGGACAAAAGGAAACTGCTTCCTTCATAGTATAAGAAGTATTTTTCTTACAAGACTGACGTAATCGGCTAGTCTTCACACCCCTCCCTTCTTAGGTTTGAAACTTTCCTAACGGGAAAGGGCATCGGCTTTAGAATTGAAGTAACTCGGACAATAATTAATAATAAACCAGAAATTAGCTAGCTGAATGGCCCAGCGTTCTTGCGGTCGGTTGAGGACCTTCGTATAGGTGAAATAGGCTAAATTTTAGTAATTAGAAAAGACTTCAATCCTATATTTAGCGCCTTTGAGATAAATCCTCCAGCGATCGAAGCTGTCGACGATAGCCAAGAGTTCCTTATCATAGATCTCGTAGTTCATCTCAGCAGGCGTCATTTTCCTCGAATAAAAGGCGACGGGGTGTAGTTTGCCGTCGGCCTTCCTTTGGGAAAGAATGGCGCCGATTCCGAAATCTAAAGCATCGGTTTCCATAATAGCAAGTTCTACTGAGTCGAAGTGAGCCAAAACAAGTACTGTTGTAAAGGCTTCCTTTAAATCCTTAAAAGCTTTTACCATAGATTCTATCCATTTCTAGAGTTTCTTGTCTAGCGAGTTTCCTTTGGAGAGGGCTTGAGCGATTGTAGAGAATCCCTTAATAAACCTTCGGTAGAAATTAGCGAAACCCAAAAAGGATTATAACTCCTTAAGCGTTATAGGCTATTTCCATTCCAAGATGCTCTTGACTTTATCTTCGGCCATGCCAATACCCTGGGGAGAGATGATATAACCCAGGAACTCGACTTTAGTAACTCCCTATTTACACTTCTGCGGGGCAACGGCAAGATGGTTGTCAGTGAGCCGTTTCAGGACTTCCAGTACTAGGCGATCGTGTTCTTGCTCAGTGTCGGCGTAGATTAAAATGTCATCTAGGTAGACGAGCACTCCTACGTCCAGAAGGTCTATAAATAAGTAGTTCATTATGGCCTAAAACGTGGAGGGAGCGTTGATTAAGCTTATAGGCATAACAACGTACTCGAAAAGGCCGTATTTGCATCGGAAGGTGGTTTTCCACTCGTAGCCTTTAGCCATTCGAACGAGGAAGAAGCCTGATTTGAAGTCGATTTTCGAGAAGATCTTAGCCGTTCTAAGGGCATATTGAAGTTCCGTAATAAGCGGGATGGGGTGTCTAACGAGAATAGTCATTCTATTGAGGATTCAGTAATCGACTACTAGTCGGAAGGGATCGTCTGGATCTTTCTTATCGACGAACATGAGAGGTACGCTGCATAATAAAGTGGATTTTCTTATTAGTTCCGAATTCAGCATTTTCTCGAGCTAAGGTTTAAGGGCATCGAATTCGCGGCCACTCATCGCGAAGAGGGGTCCATAAAGCAGTATTTCCCCTTCTTTCAAGTTAATCTTGTAATCTTAGGGCTGATGATCCGGCATTCGTATCGCCGCTTCCTCGCTCATGATGGGGAGGAATTCTCAGAACTTTTCTAGCACTGCTACGATTGCGGCGTCGATCTTAGTCTAAATACTAGCGATGGTTTCTGTAGGGGGAAGTCCTAGGACGATAGAGCTAGTGCAGTTTTGCTAGTAGTATTCTGAAGCGAACTTGATTTCCTACGTTTTATCAAAGAAATAGGCTAGTTCATACTATTATAACCACCAATGGGGAAGAATGATATCGCATTCGTCATCCATAGCTGATAGTTGGAAGTTAAAGCGGATATAGTAATCCTCTTAATATCGAAGGACGACTACTTCTATATAGTATCTGCCTCCTATCGTATCAACCGCTACGTTAAATCCTATAAGGGTGCGGATGCGGGCCCGTTTGATCAAAGGGAGCTTCCAGACCCTAGCTTTGTAAAAGGACATAATTAGAATCGAGTTTCCTAAGTCTAAAAGAACTCTAACTGGGTGCTCCTTATCATTATAGAGCAGGGTCATACGTACGATGAGTTGTGATCCTAAGAACGGTTCTAGATAGGGTTTCTTTCGTGGGGGATTTGGTTTATCGTCGAGGTCATCGATGTTTAGCCTCTTCAGGGAGCAAACGACAGGGTTGACTGAGTTGTAAGAGTTCTACGAGGTTGACACGTAGGTAGGCCTTGTTGGAAACTTATAATATTCGACAAGAAGCAAGAAGACTGAGCTAGTCTAGAAGCTAGACTGGGCATGACTAAATACACGAAAGGTGTGCGAGAAAGAAGAAATGCTAAGCTTGCTAAATTGAGGCGAGCCGGGCGAGCTGAAGAAGGCTAGTGGTCTGTAGGGTGGTTTAGAGAACCCTTGGTAGGCATAGGCCTAGCGTATGGAAGCTAGGTATTACCTTTAAGCGCTAGACCCATGATATGAGCTAGCACCAAAGTGAGGCCGTAGTAATCCATATAGTACTTTATGGCGGCCACTTAAAAATCCGAGTCAAAGTCGTTATCCATATCCATAGTTTGCATAGCTCTAGCGATTGCATTTATTTTAGCTTTCTTAAACTAAGCCTCGTTGTCTTCGAGGTCCTTAGCTCCCTCTTCTTTAAGGTCGTCACTC
Organism: Pseudoneurospora amorphoporcata; assembly: GCA_033297205.1. NCBI lineage: Eukaryota > Fungi > Ascomycota > Sordariomycetes > Sordariales > Sordariaceae > Pseudoneurospora > Pseudoneurospora amorphoporcata. The sequence goes on from MU859500.1 coordinate 9,125, forward strand.
TTACGTTTCTTAATCGAAATAGCGGCCGTTCTTAATTATTCTTTAGGTTGGGGTAGGTCTTTGCCGTTATTGTCCTTCTTCGCGAAACATTTTATAGTATAGTAGTTGTCACGCCCGTATCGCCAGCAAGAAACTTAGTCCTTCTTATGCTAATTAATATCCGCCTAATTAATTTCTTTCAAAGCGTCGTGATTGGAAGCCTATTTCTTATCCTTAGTTAAGCGGCCGGGTCGTTTTGAGGATTGGTCTTGGTCGGAAGGGGAGCGCGTATCCTTACGGGGTTAGCCCGACTTCGAGTGCTTCGTCTTTGAAGTAGGCGCGCCTTTTCCCGCTTGGTAGCCTGGGGCTTGTAGTATATTTTCGTAGACGCGTCCTGCCTCTCTAACTGCGCTAATAAACTCATCGTCAATCTTGGGTACCCCACCTCTCATTAAGTACATCAACTCAGTGATCTTAGAAGGGAAGGTCCTGGCGATCTGGTTCTGGAAGGTAGTTCCAGCCTAGCTAACGGTTTCGTTAAGGTCAAATAGCTCGGTGAGGTACTCAGCTATATCTCCGCTATATTTAAGTTCTTCTATTTTCTTCGCATTCCGGTAGCGTTCTGAGGGGTCCTTAAATCGTTCAATAAGGGCACTAGAATATCCCTTCCACGTATCCTCGACGCCCATAGCTTAAATCTGACGCGCTCGTGAGTCGTGCTATTTCTAAGCCTTATCTAAAAGCATCGAAGCTAGCCAATTAATCTTGTAGCTATTAGTAGGGAAATTGGCAGCATACGCGTATAAATACGCGTTAATTCTGACCCAATAGGGTCGGAAGGAGTCGAGCTTCTTGCTATCGTACGTCGGGGGTTTGTTAAGGTAAATTGGCGTAGTCTAAATAGCTAGGAAGGTAAAGTTCTAGAGGAAGCAGCTGGCTTATTTCTAGGCGTCGTCGTCGTCGTTAGAGTTCGCTCCTATAGTGCTTGGGAACTGGGAAGGCCTAGGAGGATCTTATCCTCCAGCTAATTGCCCGAACCCAACGGATCCTACTCTGTAGAAGTCAGCCCGGGTAGCGTCGTAGTTTATACGAACTTAACTCGCCTATTTTTTAGCTTAGGCAGCTTAGAGGAAGCTATCCCCAAGGCTCGGGCTGGCTAGTTCGCGGAACGAAGAGTAGAAGACAATGTTGGGTGCTTTGGTAGCGGCGCGTTGTCCTATAGCATAGAGGATCGTAGCCGCGTCCGGGGCCTAGTGGCCTGATTGCTAGATCGCGTGCTAGAGGCTCGCGATTTGTTCCTCAAAGGGCTTGAGCTATTCAGGAATTATAAGGTTACTAAGAATATCGTAGATTTGCCCGTCTTTGGCAGTGGCCCAGGTTTCCACGTGACCTAGAACAGACTGCTAGCGGGTAGATTTCTCGTGGAGTATCTTAATTGCTTATTATTATTGAGTAAGCGCGTCGCGGAGCTAATGAATAGCCTTTTGGCGTTCTTCGTCTTTCTTGCCGTATTGAGCAATAGCAGTTCAGACTTCAGAAGCGAAACGGGAGCTAACCTACTGGACTTACTGCTCTAGGCGAGCGACTTGGGCTTGGGTGGCTTCCAACCCAGAGTCGAAGAGATGGGTGACGGTAGTATAATTCTTTCTCAGGACTTTGTATTGTTCCTTAAGGGCAGTAAGGTCCCTAGCGTGCTCATATCCCACAGAGAGAGCGATCTTCCGGACTTGGTTGTAGGCTATGGCGAGCTGATTATGAAGCGTAACGAGCCAGGAAGGAGGGTTCGTAACTTAGACTGTACTTCTAGAAATAGCATCATCGGTACCGGTTATGACGGTGTCGAAGCCTTCGGGTTGGTAGAGGACGAGGGAGAGCTCCTCAACCGAGGGCATGGGTTGGTCTTGAGAAGCCATGATAGTAGTAGGTTGGTAAAGAGTTTGCGAGAAAGGGTAGTTCGAGAGGGAAGTAGTTTATTTATAACAAGGGCAATAATCTAGGCTTAGAACAGTAGTTCAATTCAGCTAATAAACTACTTTGGTCTCGAAGGCCTTGTTGATCCCTCTCGACCTCCATAAGAAGGCTGGGCTTCAAGGCCTTCTTATGCCAAAAGGAATCAGTACGTACTTGAGGTACGTATCGAGCCTTGTCACCTGAAGCTTTAAGGTATTTGTCTAGCAGTCTGTGTACATGTGGATCTTTCGGAATGCCTTCATCCATTCCTTATCTTCCATCTAGCGCCGTCCTTCATCTGGGCACCCTGCTCCTTACTTGGTTAGCTATAGTTATTCTTAGGATGATTAGGATTGTCTTATAGTGAACTTTCAGTATCTTCGGTACTTCCGTAGTTGGCTCTCTAGCCCAGTGGCATCGAGGGAAGTTCGGGTAAGCAGTACCGGTGGCTAAGAGTTCGGCCGAGGTGGGTGTTGCGGCTGGAGGCCTCCGGCTATCTCGAGGCTGATGCTAAGCGTCGAGGGTGAGTATGGCCTAGTTACCTGAGTCATCCAGCTGTATAGCAAGGCTTGGGTCTAAGCCGTGCGGCTCCTTAGGAGCCTAGTGCGGCTTAGGGTCGGATGTCCGTATGATAGGAATGCAACAAAAGCTTGTAGATTTAACTCTTTCCTTTCATAGTATAGTACTCTTACAAGCACTTCTACACTCTAAAAGCTTCTAGACACTCAGCACCTATATATATAAAGACCTCTCCTCTCTGTTAGTTAGTCACTCCTTAAGCAAGCAAGCAAGCAAGCAAGGACACTTAAGCAATATAATATAGTCTTTTCTTATAGTGTAGAGTTCACTATAATAAGTTGTTTTTCACAGTATAGAGTTCACTGTAATCTTCTGTCTTGAGAGCAGAGTCCTCTTTGACCTCTTTTACAACACTCCTATTGTATCTACAACTACGTTGCAATTACGCTGCTTCCTTCAGCACTGCTATCGTACTACCGCTTCCGCTCTACTTAGCTACAAGTGCATAGTTTACTATAGCATCCCTATACTAGTACTATCATTATAGGCTAGTTAGGGCATTGCAGCAAACAAATAATGTAACCCTTAAGTCCCGTTATCCTCTTCCGCTCATTAAGGAGACCCTTAACGCGATTTGCCGCGCTAAGATTTTCACGAAGCTTAATATAATCGCTGTATTCAACTACATTTAGATTAAGTAGGGCTACGAGTGGCTTACTGCGTTTATAATACAGTTTGGCCTTTTTAAATCTTTAATCATTCCATTTAGCTTATAGGCTACCCTAAGAGCTTTCTAGAATTATATTAACGATACCTTGCACGGTATTCTCAACGTTTACGCGACCGCTAACCTCGACGACATTCTTATTTATTCGGACAACGTTAGGAACTATGAGCAGCACGTTAATGATGTTCTCAATAAGTTAGCAAGAGCGGGTCTCAGCGTCGATATTGATAAGTGCGAATTCTATATTACGAGGACGAAATACCTGGGCTTGATTATCACGCCAGAAGGCATCAAGATAGACCCAAACAAGGTCAAGGCTATCGCCGACTAGTAAGCGCCCTGTTTGCTGCAATGCCCTAACTAGCCTATGATGATAGTACTAGTATAGGGATGCTACAGTGAACTATGCACTTGTAGCTGAGAGGAGCGGAAG
>MU859501.1:0-12717 GCA_033297205.1 Pseudoneurospora amorphoporcata
TCTTGGTTTCTGAGGGTTACACTGGTTCCTCTGGGCGGGGCTACCAGGTCCTGAAGGCTTGGGCGACCCCTGTGTCGCTCAAGTTCGTAACAAGAAGGAGGGATGTGCGTAAAGGACTGGCTATATAGGTAAGAGTCCTAGAAGACCAGTCCGTGCGCGCATATAACCCTGCACGCGACTGTGCTGTGATGATGGTTATAGCACGAGTGCAGAGTAGGCATGTCATAGGCTAATCCTGTGACAACTATTATATCTTTTTGTACCTAGCGGCGTAGCTTTATTAAAAAGCAACGTAATATTATATTTCCTAATTATCTAAACCGACGAATAAGCGGACAGAGCGAGAAAAGCTTATTACTATTAGATAATTTATCTTTAAACCTTCGAAAACAAATTTAACGATATTGACTTCAAAGCCGTACGGACTCTAGCTCGCCTTAAGAGAAACTTTAATACGACGAGCCCTTACCTATGAGTTTTAAATAAAGAATTAGCACGTCCTACAATAACCCCAGATTAGGATTTTTAGCTGAATGTCGTTAGATTAATTAATCTATATACAACTAAAATACTTACTTAGTGAAACTACTTATTAACCTGAGTTGTCACGGCTGGGCCAGACATGTGCCAGATCATATGATTACTTTGATCTTTCATCCTATATTGTCCTTCTTGCTTATAAGGACCTCACTCCTTCTATCTAATGTAACTAGCTTCCTCTTTCTTCTTTATCTTTACTTATTTATTAACTACGTTAGATTATCCGTGCCCACCACTCGAGATCTACGTGCTATAATATGAGTTCTAAGTTGTGACTATTTGAACTTGATATTGTTGAATTTGATACTACTTATTGTCGAGTCCGATTGTGTCGATTTTAGTATAAGTCTTGAAGCTGAACCTGATATAGTCAATCTCGACCCTGTCGGGCTTAGCTAGATAGGTATAGATAGTTAGCACTATTTTTACTATAACAATTACTAATTTTAATACCTTAATTAGCGCCCAATCTATAAGAATCCTTATTTTATCAATAGACCGCTTTTATTACTTTACTAATTTTATAGTATATACGTAAAACTCTAATTGATACCAGGTATAATAACTTCTATAATTATAATAATATTTTTTTAATAAAGTAAATAATAAATTAAATTTATTAATTACCCTTACTACTACCTCTATTATCTCCTTACGTGTATACCTTCCCTTTACTCTTATTTAATATTTCCTATTACTAATTTATTTTTTATACCTACTTTAATTTTTCTTAATTAATAGAGAATATCTTTTCGCACCATCATGAAAGTCTTCCGGCACCGTCACCCCACCTATCCCGCGCGCTAAGCACACGCTAATACACACTAAAAGTTTTGAGCCAATCAAATCGCTCCCATCCATCTAAGTCTCCACAGTTGTTATAGGTCTGGCGCCTAGTACTAGCATTTGGCACACGGTTAGCTAAACTACGAGTGCTAGCAATACACGCTAACTTAGTAAGGGACCGGCAGGCCTAGAGCCCATTGGTCCCCTCTAGCCTCCATACGGTTACATACTTAGACCGTAGGGCTGCCTCAAGTAGTCAAGCACCTATACTAGCGCACGGCCTTAAAGGATAGGTGACAAGGTTCGCTCTACGGGCCAGTCTTTCTTCTCTTTTCTTCTCATAGAACCTTAATTAATTATTCTGGTGTCAGCATCTGCGCACTGCTCTGCTGTCCCCTTACAACAGTCAATATTGCAATTGTATTCTTTCATAGATTTTACACCAAAAATCTGAGCATTACATTCTTTTATAAAATATCACGTGCCCAGCCCACCCAGATGTGCACCCAGATTGGCCACTTTACAACACACTTTACAGGACACTTAGCGGCACGGTCGCACATTTCAATTGATCGCACATCGCTCAACTAAGCAATCAATCAATCGCACTCAATCTACATTAATCTATACAATGATAATCTATCTGATTTCTATTATGTAATCGCTCATTCTAACTGCCAGCGAGCCTCCTAGAGCCTCATCTACTAGCTATCTGTGCTAGCGATACGTGTACTGCACCGTGTGCCCTACGTGCCAGCAGGAGTGCTAGCTAGTGTGCCTTCTCTATCCTAGGCAGCGCTACCTCCCCTCTCTCCTCCTCTCCTACCTCTCTATATACTACCACGAAGGCGGCCTCGTCCTCTATTCTATATACTGGCTAGAGGCTGGCAGCGGTCAGCCTTATCAGCTTGCTCAAGGTCTATACCCTCCTATGCAGACACGTTTCGTTGGATAGACAGCGCTACTCGTGTCGAGGCAGTAGGGTTACAGCCTGCCCTAGGCTATTAGCCGCGGCTGGGCTGCAGGCGAGGCTATCCTCGAGGTCGTAATAGTTGAGCTGGCGCTGTAGAGGGAGGGGGAGCTTGAGTGTTAACTGGCGTAGTCAATCGGAGAGCGCGAGATCTGCATCATAGTTAGCTGTAAATCGTACAATGATGGATCATTTTATACTGTTGACAGATGACAGCGCGTTGTTTACTTGGTGATATGTCGTGATGTGCGCGATGGTAGTTTGATTGATTATAGGGAGGGTGGTGATGGTGATGGTGATAGTGGAGGAAGCGATGCGATGTGACGATGCTTGTAAATCGCTATGTAACGATAGATTACTAGGCTGGTCAGTGTAGTATGAAATTTAGCATGTGTAGGGGTTTGAATGTGTAATGGGCTATAATCTGGGGGCTTGGCGGGCGCGGTACGATTTGCTAATGTCACACAGACATTGCCCACAGTCCAGGGGTTAGGATCGCAAGACTCAATAGAGCCTCAACGCCTAGCATTAGCCTCAAGATGCTCAGTGGCCTCCGGCCACAACACCCACCTCAGCCGGACCCTCGGCCAGACCCGCGGCCACGGTCATCCCAGAAGCAACCACAGCCAACCAAGCAAGAAGCAGGGCGCCCGGATGAAGGACAGCGCCAAAAGGAAGATAGAGAATGGATGAAGGCATTCAGGAAGAGCCACACGTATGCAGACTGCTAGATAGATGTCTTGAAGCCTCAGGCGACAAGGCTTGATGCGTACCTCAAGTACGTACCAATTCCCTTTGGCATAAGAAGGTCTTGAAGACCCAACCTTCTTCTGGAGGTTGAGAAGATCAACAAGGCTTTTAAGACCAAAGTAGTTTATTAGCTGAATTTGAACTACTGTTCCAAGCCCAGAATACTGCCCTTGTCACAGCTAATGCTAAGAACAAGTTGACTGTAGAGACTTAAATGGATGGGAGCGATTTGATTGACTCAAAACTTTTGGTGTACATTAGCGTGTGCTTGGCGCGCGGGATGGGTGGGGTGACGGTGCCGGAAGACTTTCATAACGGTGCGAAAAGACATTCTCAATTAATAATATAGAGAGACTCTACTCGCACGTTGATAAAACTCTATTCGCACGTGGATCCACTTTTACTTTTCTAACTATAACTTGGTCAAACCTTGGTATATAAAACTAAAAGTAGAACTAAATTACTCGTCGATTTTTAACAGAATTTTGAGAGTATCTAGTTGCTTTATAACGTTCAAGGTTATCTAAATACTAGTTTCATAGCCTTTTAGACTTTTAATTTTCTTAATTATTTATTTAGAATAGCTTTTCTTCTTTGAAGCTTTAATAGGGTACTAGGTGAATATGGTGATAAAAGTGGTAGTGTTATGTAGAGAAAAAAATAAGAAAAAAAATCATATACTTTTTACCTCTTTATTAAATTTTTTAGTACTTTAAAATAGACGTTGAAAGTTACTTTTTTCTCAACGTGCGAGTAGAGTTTTATCAACGTGCGAGTAGAGTTTCTCATAATATAAACAGCGCACTTAATATCTATCTTCTTCTTTTTAATCCGCTCATCTTCCTCTTTATATAAAGCTTTATATTAATATTTATTTATCGTCGTATAAAATTGGCTATCCCTCGCTGTTATAAGGCTATAATATATAATTAAATAATTAATTTTAACCTCTTTACGAACAGTCTCCTTAACTTCTTATTATTTTTAAAACTATTTAGTTTAAATATTAATAATAATTATAAGATTTAACGCTTTTACTACTGATTTTTCATCTATATATTGTACCTCGCAACTGAGCTTATAAGCATATTTAATATATTAATTCATATTTAGGAGGTAACTATATAAGTACTATAATTTATAATAATAATAATAATATTAAAGGAAGGAATTTTAATTAGAGCCTACTTTATTTTAATACGAAGTTTCTTAAGTAGGGTTTTTAAATTTACTCTCTTTAATATATATATTTTAAATATAGGGTAAGTACTATATATAATATCTTCCTTCTCATATATAATACGGTTCTTTTCTACTACAATCTTATACTCCTTCCAGCTAGCAGTATTTTTAATATAAATATAATTCTTTTTACTTTCTACTACCTTTAAATTGTATTATAGGGTTAGACTTGTAATATGTTGTACTGTACTAACCGTATATATGCTGTGCCGACTAGAGCTTAGAGCTTTGCGTTCGTATATATTAGTTATATTATGGTTACGTGTAGCCTTACGTGCGCTCGCACGGTCTAGCCTATAGGGCTTTCGCTTATATAGCTAAACTTTCGTATACTTTTCCCTTCCTCTCTTGTATATAATAACGTATATCTTATTATACCTATATAGTGCTTTAGCCCTATAATAATTTATTATATTTAGTTATTACGCTGCGCGCGCCTATTTAATAAGAAGAAAATTGTTTGTATTATTATAATCGTAGTAATTAATTAATTAAGATTCGACCTTGCGCGTTCCCGACTTTAAATTATAAATTTAGCCATTAAATTAAATAAAATACTAAATTAAATATTATTAAGATCGTTCGTACTATCTTTCTCTCCCTTATACTTATACAATATATTAAATTTAATAATTAATATTTAATTCTATTACCTTTAAAGCCTAGCTAGTAACTGACAATTTTATTGCTATTAGAGTTGTTAGTACTATTGTAGTAATTATTAGTTTAAAATATTAAAACGATTTAATAGTTCTCGTTCAAATATTTAAAGGCTTCTATTATTAAACAATTAAAATTTTAATTCTTATTATTTAAATATATAATTTTACTAACTTTCTCGTCTTTTAAAATTTCTTTTCCGTTTTTTATTACTTATTCTATAACGACGTAATTATAGCTAGAGCTAAGGCTTACAATTTTAAAGAAGACTTTATTATAGTTAAAGTAGAAGTTATCTATTTATAAACTAGTATAAGGGACTTTAATTATAAAGTCACCAATAAAGAAAGTAATATTACGATTATTCGCGCCTAGTATTTATTCATTATTTAATTTAGCGAAAAAGATTATAAATAATAAATTAAATTGTTCTATAATTAAATTGCCGCTCTTAAAAAAGAATTTAATAATTTTTGTACTTCGTCTTCTACTGCTTTCTAATTTTAAAAGGATTAGTACTAATAGATCTTCGACCTCTACTCGCAATTCTAAACCCTTCTGTCTTTAAGCTTTAATTCCTACCCTCTACTTCCTCTTAGTATACTTAATAATAATAATACTATAAGTACTAGCAAAAATAATATTAACGTGCAGCTAGTACTATGCCTTATAACTACTTTGTACTACCTTGTAGTATGAAAAGCTAATTGCTGAGGACACTATTCCTTCTATGTCATAAAATCAGTCGACTCAGCTCCCACAGAATCTACTAGAACACAGAGGTTTCACCACTGCGTTCTAGATTCTCGAACCTGTTCAGCATTCTCTCTAGATTAATTTGTCATCATGGAATACAACAGAAGCTCATAGATTCAACTCTTTTTATGACATGGCAGGAGTGCACATGTCCTAACAACGCCAAACTACCAAAAGGTAGACGATGTTCTACTTGCAAGGCAGAACTCGTAGTGCACACTATATAGCCAATGTCAACCTATGACACTACCTTCTCTTAAAGCGATATCGAAGATATTAAGATAAGGCTCCGTCCCCCAACGGAGGTGACAATGTCGCGAAGGATTTATCGCCGTGCGATGACTATATAGCACTACCCAAACTCGAGGTTTGCAATAGGGGTAGCTATTGACATACCGGTCTCAACGTTAGCAATATTTTCCTATACCTCCTATCTTTGGAGTCGCATGCCAAAAACCGCTCTACGACATGCCACATCGGGGAATTGAACCCACGACGTCCCATTATTAAGCAGAACATACTATGACAGGGCAGGAGTGCACATATCCCAACAACGCCAAACTACCAAAAGGTAGACGATGTTCTGCTTACAAGGCAGAACTCGTAGTACACACTATATAGCCAATATCAACCTATAACACTTTCCTTTCATAGTATAGTACTCGTACAAGCACTTCTACACTCTAGAAGCTTCTAGACACTCAGCATTTATATATATAAAGATCTCTCCTCTCCGTTAGTTAGTCACTCCTTAAGCAAGCAAGCAAGCAAGCAAGCAAGGACACTTAAGCAATACAATACGGTCTTTTCTTATAGTGCAGAGTTCACTATAATAAGTTGTTTTCCACAGTGCAGAGTTCACTATAATAAGTTGTTTTCCACAGTGCAGAGTTCACTGTAATCTTCTGTCTTAAGAGCAGAGTCCTCTCTAAGACCTCTTTTACAACACTCCTATTGTATTTGCAACTACGCTGCAATTACGCTGCTTCCTTCAGCACTGCTGTCGTACCACCGCTTCCGCTCCGCTCAGCTACAAGTGCATAGTTCACTGTAGCATCCCTATACTAGTACTATCATTATAGGCTAGTTAGGAAATTGCAGCAAATAAATAATGTTAACGTGTGGCTAGTACTGTGCCTTGTAACTGCCCTGTACTACTCAGTAGTATAGTAGGCTGGTCACTGGGGAACTTAGTCTCCACAGAATGTGTTAGAACAACAGGGCTTAGCCATTGCGTTCTCAGCCTCGCCACCGTTCTTGGCTTCGCCACTATATTCTTGGCTTCGCTAACTTATCCAGCATTCCTTCTAGATTGATTAGTTATTATGGAATGCATTGGAAACGTACAGATCTAGTTTCTTTCCTTTTATGGCAGAGTGTCCCTACTGACTTACAGTAAGCTTCTATGCTCTGGAAGCTTCTAGACACTCAGCATTCATGTATATAAAGACCACTCTTCTCTCCTCTAGTTAGTCACTCCTTAAGCAAGCAAGCATAACTTGAGCAATACAATACAGTCTTTTCCACAGTGAAGAGTCCACTGTAATCTTCTGTCTTGAAAGCAGAGTCCTCTCTAAGACCTCTTTTATAATACTTCTATTGTATTTGCAACCACGCTGCAACTACGCTGCTTCCTTTAGCACTGCTGTCGTACCACCGCTTCCGCTCCGCTCAGCTACAAGTGCATAGTTCACTGTAGTATCCCTATACTAGTACTATCATTATATGCTAGTTAGGGCATTGCAGCAAACATCTAATAATATTAATATTACTATAAAGTCCTGCTACGTCTTCGATCTTAAAATATTTAAAGGTATAAAATAAATTGATTTTAAGAAAAAGTCTATTACGCTTATTAATAAATATAAATTTAATAATAGTATAAATATTTATTATTTCTATTAGAAGATTAGCGATTGCGTTCGTTTCGCCCTTATTTATTAACGTCCTTAACCTGTTAATAATAAATTTAACAAATAATTTAAAGCTATTTATAACTTCGCTAAAATATTAGAGGATGAAAATTAGCGTGAGTGTCATGGCCCTATCCGACGGGTCATGCCCTGGGACATTTGACTGCATTGCACGGATGCATCGCATGGGTAATGCGAGCATTCTGATTGGTTGTAGATTAGATAAGGAAGAGTGGGTCCACGACGGGTTCGGCCTTGGAGGATGAAACTCCATTGCCAACCGCGCGCACAACTCTTTCCTTTTGTTTTACTCTTTAGTCGTAAATTCTATGTTGAACGTCAACAACGCTGCAGCTCTGTCTCTCTCGTTACGTGCTATCACAGTGAGAAATAGGCTACTTTATTTTATGAAGTTAATATGATTAATATTTCCACTCTCACCAGCCGCTCTAACACTTCTGTAATTGAGGCAACTGTTAGCTAAGGCGGTAATATAATAAATTTCAACGCTATAACCGAGACCGATATTCAAATATTTCGTATAATTAAAACTAATATTTTTAAATATTATATAAAGACGGGTATTTATACCTGCTATAGTAGGCTCGGTTATTACTTTATTAATTACTGTTCTCGTATTAATTTTAGAAATGAGGTTAAACTTCGTAATAATTGCAATAGAAGTTGTAGCGGCGGTAATATAAGTAATAATAACAGTAATTATAATAATAATAATTCTAATAAAAATTGTAATAATAGTAGTAATAATTGTCACAGGTCTGGCGCCTAGTACTAGCATCTAGCACACAGTTGGCCAGACGACGAGTGCTAGCAATGCACGTCAAGCTGGCAAGGCACCAGCAGGCCCAGAGCTCATTAGTCCCCTCCAGCCTCTATATGATTACATACTTAGACTATAGGGCTGCCTTAGGCAGTCAGGCACCCATACTGTCGCTAAATTCTATAACTAGGTATAACTTAGCTATCACAAGCATTGCCTACTCCTTGTAGATAGATAGATAGGTGCTGTGCTACATTGGTGTAGCCAGCTGAGTGCAGCTGTCTACGTGCAGCACAGCTAGCACGCATGGTGCCGCCCTGTGGACCTATGACCACAGGGCTCTACACCATGCCTTATATAGTTCTCGTGTGCGCACAGGTTCCTCTTCTGGTTCCTCGCACAACAATCAACATCTTACCTTAGTGCTTGCTCGCGCCCCATGATATTAGCTATTTATAATCGTATAAGAATAAAAATAGTATTAGAATTTTTTATATTTTTTACTTTATAAGACAGTATCTACAGCGTAATAGCTACTACCTGTTAAGCTTTGCGTTGGACGAAGAAATAAAAAGAAAGAATCTTTTAACTAAATTTCTATCTTGTTCCTACTTCTTTACTATACTCTACGTCAAGGTCCCCGCGCTAGGTGTGTAAAAAGCGCAAAAAAATAATGAAATTCTAATACTACAATCGTTCTCGTACCTTTACATTTGGCTAAGTTATACCTAGTTATAGAATTTAGCAACAGTACGAAAAGACATTTGCTACAGTCTGAAAAGACATTCTTATAATTATAGTTAGTAGCGCTCTAACTACGGCGACGGTTACTATATTAACGTTATAAACTCTAATATGAGATTTTTAGCCCCCAGTACCCTAATTCTTAGATATTATAATTCCGTTCCTACTTATTAACCTAGTTTTATTAGCCTAATTATAAATAACAAGACTGATTCTATTTTAGGCTAGGAAAATATATAACTTTTTAATTAAATTACATTAGGAGGTATAAATCTAATAGATATAGAGAAAATAATAAGAACGTCTTTATATAATTAAATATCATTAAAATAAATGGATTTTTAATAGATAACTATTATAAATATTTAAATTTATTAAAATTTTTCATTTATTTATTTTACAGACTATATAAATTATATTATACTACCTTTATGAATAGCGGTTATACTACTTTTAATTTTATTAATCGCCGTTTTATCTACCGTAATTACTTTCCCTCCTTTTCGTTCGCTGTTCCTAAATTACTTTATTTTGTTAATAATTAGTTAAGCGTAGTATCACCTATTTTTTTTAAATTTTCTAATATAAGTAAGAATTTACTACGAACTTATTAATTTATTAATTTACAATTTAATTAAAAATAACCCTATTACTTTAAATTACCTTTAACTCATTTGTTACGTACTAAGTATTAATTAACTTACTGATTCTATTCAGTTTAATTCCGCTTATAAGTAATATAATTATTTCTTATTAGGAAGTTCCAGCCGCGCTACTTTATTTTCGAACCGCCACTTTACTACTCCGCGACCAACGGTTTAATAATTAATATATTAAAACTTTATAATAAAAGATATAAACAACAAAAGTAAATTTAATTAATAGTATTATTAACGTGTAGCTAGTACTGTGCCTTGTAACTGCTCTGTACTACTCAGTAGTATAGTAGGCTGGTCACTGGGGAACTTAGTCTCCACAGAATGTGTTAGAATAACAGGGCTTGGCCATTGCGTTCTCAGCCTCGCCACCGTTCTTGGCTTCGCCACTATATTCTTGGCTTCGCTAACTTATCCAGCATTCCTTCTAGATTGATTAGTTATTATGGAATACATTGGAAACGTACAGATCTAGTTTCTTTCCTTTTATGGCAGAGTGTCTCTACTGACTTACAGCAAGCTTCTATGCTCTGGAAGCTTCCAGACACTCAGCATTTATGTATATAAAGACCTCTCCTCTCCGTTAGTTAGTCACTCCTTAAGCAAGCAAGTAAGCATAACTTGAGCAATACAATACAGTCTTTTCCACAGTGCAGAGTCCACTGTAATCTTCTGTCTTGAGAGCAGAGTCCTCTCTAAGACCTCTTTTATAATACTTCTATTGTATTTGCAACCACGCTGCAACTACGCTGCTTCCTTCAGCACTGCTGTCGTACCACCGCTTCCGCTCCGCTCTGCTACAAGTGCATAGTTCACTGTAGCATCCCTATACTAGTACTATCATTATAGGCTAGTTAGGGCATTGCAGCAAATAAGTATAAAGAAATAACAACCGTTAGGCAGCTATTTATTTCTACTATAATTAAATACGCCGCTCGTGTCAAGGGGCGCGAGCAAGCACTAAGGTACAACGTTGATTGTTATGCAAGGAAACCGAAAAGGAATCCTGTACGCACACGAGAACTATATAGGGCATAGTGTGAAGCCCTGTAGTCATAGATCTATAGAGCAGCACTATGTGCTATGCTGCACTCAGACAGCTACACTCAGCTGGTTGTACTAATGCAGTACAGCCTCTATATATAGGAACAGGCTATGCAATGCCTGTGACACTACCCCCCTCTTAAAACTAACTCTCAGAGTCGAAAAATCGTTCGAGATTGTACAAAAACTATTAATATTATCGAAGTGGGGGCCTTCTATAAGTGCGCTCAACTAGGAGCTACGAACCTACATGTTAAGATGAGAAGTCGCCTTGGCGTCAAGACTCTTATTAAGAGGCTAAACACCAGCTAAAATATCACTAGATGTAACCCTTTTGCCAAAGACTTCCCTCTTCATTATATTATTATCAAAAACAATGCCAAAACCGTGCCCAATCGCTTTCATAAGCTCTCAATACCAACTTAACTATCACCAACCCTCGACAGAGGGTGCCACAAGGACGCTCGTAGTATAGTAGTATATAAGGACGCTCGTATATCGCTACTGATATCGATAGTGTAGATAGAGTGCCTCTGTTCGAATCTTGCTTATAATTATTGTAACTGTTTTTCTCTATATTTTGTAACTGTGCTCCTCTCTATGTAATTGTCCCTATCTATATTCCTATCCTCCTCTCCTTACTAACCGTAGTATAAATTTAGCCCGTGGGCTCTTGTGGGGTTAGTTGGTTGGTTGTTGGGAGTAAGGAGACGTAAGAGCGCCGTAAGACGTGTTATTTTTCAGTTGTCATTGATGGTGCTCTGTTGCTACAGTAGGGTATTTATGAGGTAATTCGATTAGGATACGCGGAATAAGTCGTTCCGAACTCCTCTTTTTGCTATTTTCTTCCTTATTAGTTAATTTTACACTTTTTCTGACCTGTCAGTTATTTGCCGCTAGTGCTGCCGTAGTAGGCACTGGGAGAGGTACTTCCTGGTCAATTGTAGATCAGCTGCTATTTAGTAGGATGCCTATCTTCAGCTACCTTTTGAATCCTGTCCAAAAACTCTTGTAAAGTAAACCTAGCTCAGGGCGGTCTTTATAAAGCTTCCAGATCAATTTGTAACAGCCGTCAAGATTGGCGACTAGCTGCCAGTTGGGCGGGTGGTAAAATCATTTCACGAGATACTACCAGTGGCCCTCAATCTTCTGGTAGTCCAACAGCTCTTCAAACTCCCAACGTCTCTCTTCTTCGAAATCGTCAGTCCTAATGACGATTATACCCTCGTTGGCCTTGACGTCAGTCATCAACTCTCGTTGGCCTAGAAGGCCTTCAATATAGGATTTGATTTATAAGACGTTAACGATATAGGTAACCTTTATATTCTTAGGTAGGATAAGCTCTATCCTGTATAAGCTCGCCTTTTATAATACGGAAGGGCCCTTTAAAACGCGGTGCTAGCTTATTATATAGCTTACTCGTCGCATAATTAGCTATATCAAGCATAACCTCGTCTCTAACCTTATACTTAGGGGTATTTATACGTTTCTCGTTCGCTGCCGCTTTGTATTTTGCTTAGGCTTGTAACAAGGAGGTTTTAACGAAGTCCTAAACATCTTTAAACCGCGCTACTAGTTGATTAGTAGTAAAAATCTACTTTCTCTGCATATTTATTACATTTGGGAGTAACAGAGACAAAAGCTCTATGCTTATGCGTGGGTGAAAACTGTAATTAGCGAAAAAGGGGGTAGCTTCTATTGTTATAGATTTAAAGTTATTAATTTAGAACTTAATTAGAGGTAGCTAATCTACTCAATTGTCTTGCGCCCAATTAATGAATTGTTAACGTGTGGCTAGTACTGTGCCTTGTAACTGCCCTGTACTACTCAGTAGTATAGTAGGCTGGTCACTGGGGAACTTAGTCTCTACAGAAT
>MU859502.1:0-12668 GCA_033297205.1 Pseudoneurospora amorphoporcata
GCGAGTGAGCAAGCAAGACTCAAGATGGATATAAGGGCGACTGGAGAACGCAGATTGTCAGATAAGTTCGACAGTAGTCAATTGATCATTATCACCGAGACACGTATAACGCTACCATACTTGTTATGAACCTTTTGGCTTCACTGAACAGCACTGATAGTCTTTACCTTCAGCTATCCCACTTAGGCAGATCAGACTGCCGTTCGTCACAAACAAACCTGAACCTAAGAAAGATCCCTATCCCCTCCGCGACACTCAAGGACGATACCGTCTAAGACGAGACTGGGGATAGACTAAAGAGCGCCCGGCGGACCTCGCCTTTATAACGGCAGATCCTTTCTACAAGTTGGCCAAAAAGACCCATATCAGGGTGACCAGTCTTTACGAGATTAACCGTTTTATCGAGGAACGCCAATAAGAAACTACCGGACCCTTCGAAATAGACGAGGCGGAATTTCGCTTCAAGATCTTATAGTCTATACCTAGCCAATATTACGATTTCTTGGAGGTGTTCAGTAAAGTCTAGTCGAATACTATTACGAACTTAATAACACGGACTAACCAGGTTGTTAGGATGTGACAGCTCCGCTTATGATAAGATAGTGTAACTGTGACAAGGGCTGTATTTAGGGCTTGGAATAGTAGTTCAATTTAGCTAATAAACTACTTTAGTCTCAAAGGCCTTGTTGATCCTTTCAACCTCCAGAAAGTTGGGCTTCAAGACCTTCTTATGCCAAAGGGAATCAGTACGTACTTGAGGTACGTATTAAGCCTTGTCGCCTGGGGCTTTCAAGGCATCTACTATACATGTGAAACTTCCTAAATGCCTTCATCCATTCTTCATTTCCTTTTGGCGCCATCCTTCATCCGGGCGCCTTACTTCTTGCCTAGTTAGCTGTAGTCGCTTCTAGGAAGATTGGGATCGTCTCGAGATTAGGATCGTCTCGTGGTGCCTCATCAGCGTCTTCAGCACTTCCATAGTTGGCTCGCTAGCCTGATGGCGTCGAGAGGAGCTTGGGTAAGCAATGCTGGTGGCTGAGAGTCTGGCCGAAGTGAGGTTGAGTCTCGCGGCCTGCGGCCGCCGGGCTTTCATAAGGCTGATGCCAGACGTTGAGGCTCTGCTAAGCCTCGGCAACCCTAATCTAAAACTGTGAGCAAATGTCCGTGTGACAGTAACATAGGACCAGGAATAGGGACAGGGCACGCTCGAAGGGCGCTTACAAAGAGGAAGTGCTCACCGTGAGCAGACACTCCAAGACTAAGGCCTCAAGGAAAGGCACGGAGTATAAAGAAACGACTGGAGAACTTAGATTGTCAGATAGTTCAACAGTAGTCAATTGATCTTTATCACTAAGACCAGTATAACGATACTATACTTGTTGTGAACCTTTTAGCTTCACCGAACGACTCTAATAGTTACTACCTTCAACTATCTCACTTAGGCAAATCAAACTACCGTCCGTCATATTATAGTATCGCATGTTTGTGTCTATGCAGAGTATTTACAAAGAGTACACTATCAGAAAAAGCGCGAAATTCAGTTAGGACTAACAATTATTTTGCAGGCAAACAGTGTACTTTCGGACCGTGCGTTATTATTTGGTTAGTGCGTGCGGGGTTTTATATGCGGTCCGCCCGTGAAATGCACTAACCTCCTACCCGAACGCAATCCGGGCTCAGCTGCTATTAACATATAGAGGACAGCAGCTAGGTAGTTGACTAAGCAAGAAGCACCCATAGAAACTGCAAGAGGTCGGTTTTATTATTTTTTTTATTTTTTTTAAATTATTTTTTTCTTCAAAATTTCCGAAATCTCTCGCTAGCCTAAACATTTTCTGCTTTCGGTTGCTTCCAAACGCTCCTCATTCCAGCTCGCAACAGGCTCCTACTTTCAAACCTTCTTAAGATGTGTTTCACTCTACCAAATCCTCATTTGCCGCACTAAATACCTGAGCGATCGGAAAACAACAAATCGGTTCATCATGTTCAAGCGGTTCGATCAGCATCTCGGCCGTCTACCGTGAGCTTTTGTGAGGCACCATTCGCCTGAGCTCCGGCGGCACATTCTCCAACTTCGCCGGTGTTGTGGGGACGCCGGACCTTCGGTGTGGGGCCGTCTTGGCGTTCTTTCCAACTTCATCCGCACTCTTCACGAACCGATGTGGGCCCTTCAAGTGGAGCACTTTCTCCCTGTCGGGCTTGGCAGTACCGCCAGCATAACAGAGGAATCCCGAATGCACTACGCCAACACATTATGTTGAAGCATGCCAAAATGAGTCTAGGAAGCTTTCCTTTCTCTGTTCTATGTTTCATCTGTTTGCATTGTCCCCATCGTCGTTCCTTACATACCCATTAATTCACCTGGCGCCGAGTGCGGCCGAGACTCCACACCTAGTCACGCCTGAAATCGTCTTGGTTCATTTTGCAAACCCAAATCCATCACCTACCCTGCACTGTTAAAGCCACCGCCGTCCAACGTCCCGCTTCTCATCTGCGACTTTCCTGCATCACACCTCAAAAGCTCACTCTTCCCGCTCACGGGAGTGGCATGATTTGCCTCCATAGTTGACCCCTTTGGATCACCGACCTCAGTAGAGGCATATCCCTCTGCTTTGCCTGGTTTTCCTTGCAAGGTCGCCATCTCATCGCCGGCAACAACGCAGCCGGACTTGCTGGCCGTGGCCATCCTGGACCGCGTCACCACAGGTCTTCGGCCAGTTCCTCTGTTCTGTTCGTTCATCGTCATGCAAGCAACAAGTTCTATTCCGAGAACATTCAACACACTCGTTTAATCATGGCCCACGGGTTAGATGAAGCGTCATTAGGAGCCATTCCTCCAGTGATGGTGCAGAGAAGGTGGAAACCCTTGACAAACACACACAGAAAGATCATTTCATATACGCTCAAGTCTCACCTCCACCGTCAACAACCTGACTTACCCGCATGGAAATCAAGTGTGAAAGAAGTAGGAATATGTTTACAAGTGGGATCACTGCATCAGAGACGTTCAAAGTTACATCAATGCCTAGATGCTCTGCCAATGTGCTCTGTTCCCCTAATTCATCCTGACCTTGTCACGGCCCTCCCTCCACTTTGCATACATTGAGTCGGAGTACTCGGCTAGGACAGCCCGTTAGCGTACTTGTTCCATAAATCTCTGACTGTTTTCCTTGATGGAGGGCACTTACTTCTAATGTGTGAAGTAATGGCCTTCAGCAAATTGAGCTTGATTTGCTGAAGCCCGTCCCTGGGGTTCTCCTTCAGCTTCTTTCGAGCCTGGCGCTGCTCGGTTACGGTGATGGTTTTGAGCTCACGAAGCGTGTGCTTCCTGATGGCGCGCCACTTGTACTTGTGGGCGGCCTCGATGAGCTCATCATCCCGAGGGGTCTTGGTGTAGTCCCTAGTAAGGAGACGGACTGTCGAGAAGTGTCAACACCGCGGACCAAGGTACATAAAGGGGCACACTCACCAATGTTGTCGATGGCAGGAACGTCATGTGGACGCAAGTCCACGGGTCGCTGGAGTCAAACGAAGGCGCTACAGAACATGATGCGTGTTAGCCACTAGAATCACTGAAGTCGGAGGACTGCACGGGGAACCACAAGCTGCCATTGATACTCACCCTTCTCCTTCTTTGGCTGGGCTGACGGTTGCTGGGAACCCTGAGACTTGCCGTCATCGTCCTCAGGATCCTCTCGTTTGATCTGTGTTACTTTGGGCTTCTTCACGCGGGGAGCAACCGGAGGGATCACTCCGCCCGCGGCCCTCATACCGCGCGTCATGCGACGGTTTTCAGGAGCATTGGGCTCTGTGTTGTCTGCGTTCTCCATGGCTACGGTTGACTGTTGAGGTGAGTGACGAAGCTATGTTATGATTTGCAAAGAAGCTTGCTGATGGTGGTTGGTTTCTGTCAGAAGGCAAAGGCGGAATCGAGGTGTGCCTATAAGTACCAGGAAAGAAGGGAAGCACACAGAAAAGAAAGGACCTTGGAGGGGTAACTGCCCTTCACTGGTTGTCTCCCAAACCTCTGCTCCGTTCAATGTGGCGGGCTGTCAGGTCCCAGACCAGATGCTAACCGATTTCTATGTGGCAGGCAAACGAAACTAGGGAAGCAAGCATCCACTGCTACCGATATAAGAGGGCCACATGGTGAGGGCCGTGACCCATTTCGCAGTGGGCTTGTAAGTTCCTCTTTCGAAACTTCAATTCATTGCAATCTTGTAGCATCTTAAACCGTATATATCTAATCTCCTAAATTCAAGGTGCCTAGTTGTTGGTTTGTTTTGGTCGTGGCCAACATGGTAAATCTTTGTTTTTCCCCAGCCCCTCTCGGTGGCCTTCCACTGGCGGTCGTCCGCGGCTTTCCTCTCCTTCAGACGAAACGGAATATTACAAGCATGTTACGGACGTGTTCAGCTCCCAGCGCATATTCAGTCAGAATCCTGTGTACGGGGAGTGAAGACGGAAGTGAAGTTGGAGTGAAGGAATGGAAGGTGCCGGGGTCGCCAGACAGAAACCGGCCGCTCCTTCCTGTCTTCCAATTCATTGAACTCTGCCACCCCGCTTCAGGCTCGCCACCTGGCAGTCTGCTCCCTCAATTCTCGTCCATTCTTCTTCATCTTGTCAAGACCGCTTCTCGAGATTACCGAACTTCGCACAGCCTCCGAAGAGTCTCTCTACCCTACCATCACGCACGTCGAACAGTAACACAGACGCGAGTACCGCAACACTATTTGCATCTAATGACGAACTCGGCAAAGCAGAAAGAGAAGCCCATCGCCGCTAACCACGTCCAAGCCAGTTTCCCTGAAATTGTGGCGCACGCCAGTGATCGGCTTTTCCAGCTCCGAAGAAGACAGGATGAAGAACGCCTTGCTCGCGTCCGTGGCACCGCAGGCATCGCTCCTCATGGCGAGCAGATTCAAGTTCTTCAAGATATCACCAACGCAAAGCCAATGACCGAGAACACCACCACATTGGCTGGTTCTGCCGTTGGTATCGAGCATCTTGGCAATGGGCAGGGCAAAAAACACAGAGTATGCGCCTTCCCCCTCAACGAAACGGATCGTCCTCTGCATTTACAACCACTGTCAGGTTCCAGGAGATCCTGCTAACACCAAACGCACCACAGGAATTACCATCCGCTTGCCAGACCCTCACGTTTGGGATGCCATGATATTCATTCCAGTGGAAGACATCGGTATGTCTCCTCCACCTGGTCCCTCCTCCAGCGTGTTGCCTTGGTACCGTACCATGCTACGACCTCCGCTAACACGCACATCTCAACAGTAGAAACCATGATCACCGAAAACGACGGAATGATTCCGACCAAAGAGGATATCGAGACGGAAGCCACATACTTCTTCGTCGACGTGTGCCAAGAATATCCGGCTTCGCTCATCCGGTTCTCTGTCAAAGTCCTCATCGGCCATTTCGAACCACTTCTCGAGCGCACAACACCGACCAATAAAGTGTACGAGAGACTGAGGGCCAACACCCAGTTTGTCAATGCCATGAGGTCTCTTCGCGCCGGTATGATTCCCATGTGTACGATTCCAATAAATGCAAGGGAGATTGATAGCCAGGAGTGAAGCTGACAATACACGTCTTTAGAAATTGCCTACGAATTTGTCCGAACTAACAAGGCCACCCTTTGGCTGCCCAACGGACTATAGCCACTGCTACCGCGGCAGCGCGTCGAAGTACGATTCGAACTCTCAACCTGTCGACCGAAGCCGGTCTCACATGCTGTACGAAACGACCGCTGTCTTGATTTTCTTCTTTCTATTCTTGAAAAGGGATGCTTGTGTAACGATGTTGGTGATTGGGGGATATGGACTATGGTACGGAGTGAGGGGCTGAATGTATGAATGGGATACTTGAGTGGGCGAGGAGGGAGAGCATGCATGGAATAATGTATGGGGTTGAGACAGATGGACTGGCCACTCGCTAGAGCAAGTGGCTCTAGGATTCAGTTGAGAGCAGTGTTGAAAGTTCACCTGTTTGGATGGATGACCAGTTGGCTTTCTACCGTTTTGTTAGATGTTTTCCTCGTGAGCCTTCAAGGACAAGTGTTCCGTATGATCCAAAGTTTTTCCTGCAGCTCCTACACTTATTTCTGCTTCCTTGAGAACCACCAAGACCTTCACCTACCTAACCCATAGGAAAGTTTGCAGCAGCACGCAGCGTGTCTTTCTCCTTCTTGATTACGCAGTAATAAACACACTTCGCACAAACACCGGCGCCAGAAGCTATGGCTCACGTCAAGTACATCACGTCCCATCGGAGTCAGAATTTGTCTCTGTAGCCGGAAGAGAAGGGACAGCGGTTCAGAAATAGCGTTAGACCGGCAGTGTTTCTCAATCCTCCAGCACTCCGCGCATCAGTCTAGCCGACGGCCCAGTTACCACGGTGGAGGGCAATTCAATAACTCACGCCGTGTCCACCATCGTTAAGGTTAGTGTTCCGCGAACAACGGGTGACGATGGCAAAAATACGGGCCACGCCAGTCAGCTATGAATGGATTCATGCTACGGCCAGTCACCGCTTAGCGCCCTTTGCAGGTATATAACGCTACGCAGCTGGCAGACGGTCCCTATTTCTGGGTTAGGTACGCCTCATATCACTCTCAGGCCCCCGGCTACTTTCCATCCATATCTCATCTGGCCATTTCCGTACCATTCACTGACAACCACTGCAGTCAGCAGAATAAGCGGACAGGAGATTATCGTCCCATTAACTGGCCAGCAAGTATTCCAAACGGATGGACAGACGTCCCGGCGACTGAGTCAAAGCCAAGCGGCTGTGATACGGACTGAGAAATACAGTCACAAACAAGCAGGAGGCAAGGCTCGGGGGTCGATTCGTCCGGTCGCAAGCGTCGACGCAGCATGGATTCAATCGGAAAGTACTCAATCCAGGAACTCATACGAAACTTTCTCTGTGTTTGCTTCTGTTATGTTGTCTCCGTCGTTGGAAACACAGGTAGTGCCCGTTGTTTTCCTCCGCCTTTCAGCGCAAAGCATTGTCGTTGTCATTGTCGTGGATATTTTTGTCTCCATATGTTTCTAGATCACGCACGGGAATTGAGCTGGCTCAACGGCTATAAAACATAGCACCTGGAACGACGATGGATAGCTAACTCAGTGTGTCCATGTAAGAGTTGGGCCGCTTTCTGGTCCAGAGCTTTGTCGACTAATATGGTGACAGCACGAGTCACGGTTGATATTAGTCAGTCGTACTTTTCCCAGAGTGTATGTGCGTACTGAGGTTACCTCCAGTGAGGGAGTTTTCACGCAAAAGTGGGCGTAGGACTCCCTAAGGTTCTCTTAACTGATAGTGTCCACGACTGGAGTGTTGCCGGCCAGGGCAGTTGCCGACAAATTGACATTCACTCAAGAGGCTACGCGGACAAGTTAGTCCCACCCTTTCCTATATTGCATTTTCTTCTCATCTTTAATCGCACCGCCAAAGACTTCAAGCTCTTCCCAAGAAATTTCCCACCATCGTAAACTAAACTCGCTAATCCCAATCACACAATAGCTAGTAGATTACCTACGCGCAAATAAGGATCAAACCTAACCAATATGGGTCGTGTAAAGTACGTCAAGGAGCGCATCGGTCAGGAGATTACCGACTGGAGCCAGCTCACCCACCGGCGCCAGCGTCACGAAGAGCGCTACAGGGTCAAGGAGCTCGAGCGTCAACAGGAGCTGGAGCGTCGTAGAGAGGCTGGCGAGATCCCACAGGCCGACCCCATTCCCGCCAACACTCCAGCCACCATTCCGACCGGCGCCCCCGCCAGACCTGCTTCGAGAGCAGCCCCGAGAGCCACCACCGCGCCCATAACCAGGAGGATCACTAGGGCTACCGCGCGAGCTGTTTCCACCGCTTCGACCCCCGACACCACCACCACAACCATGATCACGGACACTGCGAGGTTCGTCACTCCAGCATCTGCTCCGGCCATTGCTCCGGGCAGTGCTCCAGCTCCTGTTTTACCCGCTGTTTTGCCTACCGTGATCAACATGACCGTTGAAGAAGAGGAGCATGACGATATGGGATTGTTGGACCCGGCACTCTTTGAGCCTTTCATCAATGAGATTGTTCCACAGCAAGTTCCGGCGCCCATGACTGCAGAGAAAAACCAGAAGGCCGTGGAGCCTGTTACTCGACAACCCAGTGCGCGTATCTCGCAGCCTGCCAACTTTCAAGCCGCCAGTATCCCGGCCAATTCCCAAACTATGGCCACAGCTACCGGCGCTCCGGCATATGGCTCGTCAGTCGCTCCGGTATACGGTTTATCAGCCGCTCCGGTATATTTTCCAGTAACTGCTCCGTCGTACGCTCCGGCAAGCCCTCTGAAACACGATCGGGTCACTGGCCAGGCATACGCCCCGGCCAATCTTCCAGCAAACCTTGCCGTCGTCTATACTACCGCCAAGGTTCCGGCTTATGTTCAGGTATATGCTCCGGTCACCACTCCGGCCTCTGCCCTAGTGACAGCTTCAGCATTTCCTCCGGCTACCGCTCCGGCCTACGATTCGACATACACTCCGGCATACGCTCCGGCATACGCTCCATCATCTGCTCCAGGATCTATTGCGTCCTCTGCTCCGGTAACGGCTTCAGCATCTACTGCAGTAACCACACCGGTGTCTGCTCCGGTCACCACCCTGGTTACTGGTAGAGCCACGGAAACTGAAGGCGTGGAGGAGGCAGTCCCGAAGGTATCAGAGCCTGTTACCGGCGGAAACGTTCCAGAGCGAGCCTCTGTGCGCAGCGCCGCCCAGGAAAGCCAGAAGATTACGAAGCCGACTGCTGGGCAACCCGGAGCACGTGTGCAGGCCGCACTTCAATTGGTCCCTGTTGCAGATTGGTGAGTTCCTATTTCTTCAGATGTTTTTCCTACTCCAATCATGTTGAGTTACCCCAGACACACGGACGGACTCCAACTAACTTCTCTCGTCACAGTCGACCGCATGTTCGCTGTGGGTTTGGAGTGGCTTCAGTCACCGACCCCCGAGATGATATCGGCGGAGGCTCGCGCGTTCGTAGCTAGAGCCCACGAGAATGAGACGGAACAAGCCGTGAAGAAGGCGGCGCTCACGCTGAGCAATGATATCGTAGACCGGATCAATGAGCTTCACCGGCAGAATCCCGCTGACCGCATTGGCCTGGCGTCGGAGGTCTTGAAGCTTAAGCTGCAGCAAGTCTTTCTCAAGGAGCTGGTCAATTAAGTCTCGCCATTGTAAGCTTTTCCCGGCTGCTGTCCATCCTCGTCTATATTCCGAAGAGCTGTGCTGATACTATTCAACCTCTACAGAAACTCTTGATGCCGAGCCTAGCTAATTTCGTTACCTTTGTACGATATACGTGAATAACATGTAGAACTACTGTCACCTTTTGCTTTACCATACCCCTGAATATGTACATAATGTGGCTTGTGAAACGGATCGCCTGCGTCTTACGAAGAATTCATTTGGTCCGCACCAGAAGGCACAACATCATGAGACGGAAATTTTGAACTCACTACATTATCCCTCGTTGGTGGCTTGGGTTTTGCTCATTGCCTAGGTATGTCCTCGTCCTTTCCCTTGACGCCGTCAGGAGTCACTTCTATCTGGAAATCGGATTGGCGACCTCTCCTTGGCATGGATACCTCTGCCTATTGAACGGTCACATTCATGGTCATCATTGGGAACATAGTACGTTACTTACCTAGGTATGTAAGCACCATATCACTACACGATACAGCCGGCTAACCAGGTGTCATTAGACTTCTTCTCCTACTACGCGTATCGTTCCATCACTCCTCCTCTCTCATGCCTCGTACAGCTGTCATCTAGTATTTCATATAATAGGCACGATCAAACCATTTATACCTCGTCCTTCATAACATATCAACTATCCATCCCATCTCATGCTATCAGGTTCAGTCTGATGTCTCCAGGTTGTCGGCGCAAAATAGCACGAAGTTTGTTCGGGATTTCCTTGGTCCTTACATCTTCCTTCCATACATGTTCCCCTGATTGAAGCCCCGGCACTCCTACTTCCTTCAAGCTCGCCCCCCCTCCGGCGATCAGCCCGCTGCTCAACCCTTTTGGGGGTTACGGTGTGCCTCGCGTCCCGGACGACCTGTCCCATTTTTAGGCCAGCACCATGTATTTCTAGTTGAAAGACATGGCAGATGCCTTCCAAAATACCTTACCGCTAGGGATAATAGAAAGGCCCGCAATGCCGGTTGCTCACGAATGCTGGGGAGAGAGTCTGGCGGAAATTTCATCATCCTCGTTGGCTCCCTTTGAAAGCCGGATTCGCTTACTCTTGCGGGTGCCCTCTCGAAGTTCTCGCACACGCTTTGGAGCGGGCTTTGTGGTCTCGGGTTTCTCGGTGACGGGTTTTGCTGTGGTGGGCTTTGCGGTAACTAGAGGCGGAAAAGAAGATTCAGCAAGACTATACAAGTGAGATACGACGCCTTTGAGGCGGCCCTGGCACCATGTGCTTGAGAGAATAGGGGATGGACAGGAAACATACCGAGCTTCTAAGGGTCCAGAAAGATATCAATCATGGCCTTGATGAAAGTGAGCTGCTTCCTGAGGAACTCATACTGATGGCCAACAGGGATCTCCCGTTACCAGAACTGCTCATAATCGTACAGGCCAAGTGGTTCAGGACAACCTCAGCCGCATCGTGGTACTCTGCCATGGCATCGGCCTTGCGTGCTGATATCACGAAAATTTCCGCGTGGGCAACCAGCTCTTTGTTCGTGGGGGGACAGCCGTGATGGTACAAGTCCTGGACTGTTGTATGCGGTGGAGGGTTAGCAATCGAAGATTCAAGGTGCCGCAGGGCAGAGAAGAATGGTTGGAAGTCAACGTGGACGACTTACTAATTTCGCCAACAGGAATCTTCCAGGCCGCATGCACGGGTGTGCCAGGAACAGGCGGGGGAATGGCAACTAGAGACATCGGCATCAGTCTATGAGCACCATCAACGACACTTGGATGCTCGCTTACCTTCTGTTGGCTTGAAAGCCTCCAAATCTGCTTCGTGTGCCACTGGCTCAGGAAGGAGGAGCCAGCTCTCGTCTTCGGCGACCTTAGACTGTCGACCCTTCTTCGTCTGCTGGCGCTTCCCCGCGGCCGAAGAGTGCGTCGTCCAGTGCGGAGGGGGTTTGGTAGACATCTTGATGCGGACCATGGTTGCGCTCTTGTTGGACTGGAGCCGGTGATGGTTTCTTGGTGTTCAGGGTGAGAAGAAATGTTGGGTGAGCAGGTAGGCTATTTCTGGTGGATGGTGTTGAGGTGTGAGAAAGTGGAAGAACGTGGTGAGTAGACGGTGTCTTATATACTCAACAAGTGACATGTAACTGTGGGTGTCAACCTGGAGAGAACCTGAGACGATGAATGGTTACAAGCAGGTTGTTCACACTTCGCGGTCGCCAAACAGGAAGGGTGTTCACGGGATATTGAACCATGATGGTGCGAAAAGCCGTCCATACTCATTGACTCTGGTGTAATTCACCGAACACCTCATATAGAACCTTGACGACTCACTCCTTACCCTTCCTCCCGCCTTTTCAGGTTCGCTTACCTTATTTATCCCGCCGCTCGCGGTCGCAACACCACGATCGGTACCCTCACTTCTCGACAACACCTCTGAGATACCTCGATCCCCCAGCACCCGACTCAAACATAACACATCACCAACACAACTTCTAATTTTCACTATGGCGCGCACCGATTCCACAACACCGAGCGTCGCGGCTGCGAAGGCGCAGAGCCAGAAGCCCGAAGAAGTAGTGGCCGATGACGCGAAGGTCGCCGTCGACGTAGAGTCGGGGCTCCTCCTTCCGGAGCCGGTTTCAGCAACGATCGCTAAACCGGCCGACAAAGACACCCCGAACTTCGTCGCTGGAGGAAAGACTGCCGTTAAGGCGAAGAGTGAGTATCTACCTGGCCTCCTCCCGTCTTACGTGTTCCACAGCTTCACCCATACCTGTACTGACCGGCCCCAGAAATCATCCTTCACCTTCCCTCCATACGCGTCCGCAGCATGATGTCGAGAGTTCCTGTCGACATCATCGGTAAGTCCAGGTTCTTGTTTTCATGTACCGCGCGCCGAGCGGGCTTCTTGTCGTTCACCAGGTCTAACAAACACATTACCTAGTACAAAATATAGTCGACGCCAGGCGCGGAAAAGCACCTACCTCGGATCAGATCTTCGCCCAAGCGGTCAGTTAGTTTAGACATGCCTACCGTTTTGGTAAGCGAGTCAGAGCAATTTGGAACGCGACCATCGAGATCCTCGAGCATCTGGACGACGTTATTAAAGGAAAGCTAGGGTACTCACACAATGCTCCACGTGGAAAAGCTTACGAGCGCTTGGAACTCCAGCGCAGGTTTTTGCGCGCTCTCCGCAAAGTCCAGTGTGATATGATCACCTCCCAGAGTACGTATAGGTATTCTATACAGATTCTCTGGAGCGTACCTTCGAGCTAACTTGTTAACTTTTAAGAGGTCTTCGATACGATATTCCCCTGGCACAAGCTCCGCTCGTCCATTCGCTCGTTCTTGTGCCCAGCCGGCTCATGGTCTCCAGCCGTGCCTGCCGGGCTGGGCCCACTTCTTCCCAGCACCACGCTTAGCTAGCTTTTCCCCGCGATC
>MU859503.1:0-12553 GCA_033297205.1 Pseudoneurospora amorphoporcata
CTTCCGCTCCGCTCAGCTACAAGTGCATAGTTCACTGTAGCATCCCTATACTAGTACTATCATCATAGGCTAGTTAGGGCATTGTAGCAAACATAAAGTATTGTAAATAAATTGTTAAAGGAAAGAATAAAGTAGTATATAAGTTAGTAAGTAGCTATAGCGTATAAAAAAATAAAAGGGTACGTGTATTAAAATAAAAAGGTAAAAAACTATTTAGAATTTAAATATTTAAAGGAGGAATATAATATTAATAAAGTATAAAAATTTCAAATAATAAATAAAAAACTAAATATTAAGTCTATAGGTATAAATAAATTATAAATAAAGAGGTAACGATTAAGGTAGTTACGTTTATATGTTAAAGAAACGTTTAAAAGAGTATATAATTACGAAGGTAATTATACAGCGTATAAATAAATTATAAGTAATAAGGCGACAGTTAGGGTAGTTACGTTTATATGCTATAGAAATATTTAAAAGTGTATATAATTGTGAGAATAATTATATTCGTACGCTATAAGAATGTTTAAGAAAGTATATAATTACAAATAAATAAAATAGTAATTATAAATAAGTTATAAAAGCTTATAGTTTTTCGAGGAGGGGATAATTAGAAAAACATAGAGTAGGAAGCTTAAAATAGGCTGATATAAAATAGGATTACCAGACCTAATTGGATAAGGGACGTAGAACAGCTTTAATAAGCGAGATTAATAAGAGTAGAGGCGTTCGGTCAGAATACGAGCGCTGAAAGCCGGGCTTATTAAGGGTTTGTACGAATATAAAAACTCTTATAGCCTAACTGGTCCTCTTTAACTAGTTAAGCTAAAGTCTTTTAGTAGAAATAGACCTACCTCATATATTGAGGTGTTTTCTACCCTTTTGTACCAAGACTTTATAGACAATTATAGAGTTTATATAGTAAGAGATTTTTAATATGAGTAAGGATAAGGAGGAAGTACGTTTATTCTTATTAATAATTTTGTTAAGAATAGATTTCTTATTATTTGTTGCAAAGGCTTCTGAGGCTCGATAGAGGAGGAGGGTTACAACGATGATATTGTAAAACTCGAAGTCGGAAGGATGGATAAAAAGGTAAAAATGATCTGCTCTTTCTTTGTAGAGGAAAAGGCTAGCCTAGTAGGAAATGGAAATTTCCGAAGGCATAGGTGTGTAAGGCACTCAAAAAGGAGTAGAATGGTATTTTGTTTATATGTGTAGGCCTTTTAATTAGTAAAGATATGCGGAAGTGTCTGATGAGCTATATAAAACCTTTTCTTTCTTCGAAGGAAACCTCCCTTCCTATAGACTTTCTGGGCCACCTGGTTGAATTGTAAAAATTCTGTTAGCTCCGTCGGATTTTTTGATTTCCGACAGTTCGGAAGATGGTTTCTTTCATCTCGTACTTAAATGTTTAGACTAAGAAATCCTTTTTCAAAGTTGAAAGGTTTTCAAAGTTAAAAGAATCTTTCGAGGTTGAAAGAATCCTTTACCTCCTTTGTTTATCCGAGTCACGCCATCGACCCTGGTCAATGCCACAGCGTTTCTGGACCTTTCTGGGCCGCCTAGTACGTACCCAGCCACCCTCACACCTCCTTATAATAGTTAGGGTTATATATGGTAGAAAATTTTAACAATAGTTATTTAAACGAATAAATTCGAATAAAATCAACCAAAAATATAGGGCTTATACTTATAATACATATTACCTATATATATATTCTTTAAACTTTTATAGTATAATATAGACTGGTAAATCCGTTATAAATATACAAATAACATAATATTTATATTAAAACCAACATTATTCTTTATAGCTTCTCCTTATCCTTCGACCCCTGGGTTAGGTTATTTATTATTATTAGGAGCATGTTCTTTAGTAGATTCATTATTTAATGTAGTTGCGAACGCTATATTTTTAAACAGGAGGGGGCAACCTTTTTCTTAAGTAGCGTTTATTATTACTACTTTACGAAAATCTTTAATTACAGTACGGAATAAGATTTTAAAATTTAAGTCTTCTTCGATTTTTTTATTATATTAAAATTAGTAAATGTTTACTTAGTTAATATAAGAAGAGGATTTAATTGTATTATAGAATTTAGAAAATTAAAAGTTAAATTCGTTAACGCTAGGATTTGCCAGGCGATGTAGAAGGCTATAGCTATTTTTTATTAGAAAATTTCATTGAATTAATTACAGTTTCTTTTAGTAGGCAGATTAAGGACGTTAAGGAAGGTTGCTCTAATAAACTTCTTTACTTCGTAATCGTTAAAAGTAGCGGATTTATAAAGGTTATTATATTATTTATATAATGTAGTATATTTAGTAATGTTAGTTTTATAGTATTATTCTTTAATAATTTCAGTTATCTAATAATTTAGTATAGTCTTTTTAATCTTAAAATCTGAGATAGCCTTAATAGTAGTACGCTAGTCCTATTTTTCAGTAATATAATCGTAATAATTATGTTCGTTATAGAAGCTATAAATCCGTGCTATACTAGAGAATTTTTTTAATTGGGCCTTCTCCTCTTTAAAGGATTCATTGGGAGGTACTTCGCTTTAATACTTAACGATATTAGGTTCTGCTAATTCAATTAACTAAGGTATACGATCGTTTAAATTAATATATTTCTAAAGGCTAAGGTTTTGAATTTGGAAAATAAAGGCGTTTTCTTAAGCGGGCTGGTTCTTAGGCGCGTTAAATATAATAGCGTTATTGAATTTGAGAAAGTCTTTTCGCACCGCCGCAAATGTCTTTATACACCGCTGTCCAAAATACTACCAAGTATAACTTTGCTAAAAAAGAAGTTGTCAGTATAAAAATGGTACCAGAATTTTCGTAATTTCCTACTCTATTTTATAGTCTAGTTGCCTTGGACATATCTGTCTAAAGAAAAGACTCAATGCAAATATTCTAAATTCAAAGTAAATCAATAGTTTTTTCTTCTTTTATTGTATACTGAGGGCTATATAGAGCGCCTAGGTACGCCCGACACATTATATTATACAACCAAAATAAATAAAGATTCCGATGTACTTTTTATATGCTACGGCCTTAATTTGGCTGAGTTACTTCTAAAAGCCTTTTTTGATAGCAGTGCGAAAAGACATTTGCGGCGGTGTGAAAAGACTTCCTCTTAAATTTAATCGTAATAGATATTATTAGTTTTATTTATCAAATTACTAGCAATAGCTTTAAACAATTGGATTAATAAGACTCTTAATTATAATAATATATGTCTAAATGGAGGAGGTTTAACGGAGCTATATTAAGTATATACTATGGTGCTAATCCGCTCCCAGCTTGATATCTAGCATCTATATAAATCCCGCAGCTGATCTGCTCCCAATCACGTGACTGTGCATGTGCATATCCCGTGGCCGTCTGACATGAGGCCGCCGTGGTGGTAACTTGTGCTTGGTTCCAAGAAGCAAATTCACTGGTAGCGCTTCCCCATGTCGTTTCTGATTACTGCATCTGCTAAATCGGGACCTGTCAGACTGTAGTGTCTGTACTAAGCACTTGTCTTGAAAGTGCCGAGCTTGATCTGTTACAGTACCAAACATGAGGTTTCAAGCGTCAGATACCCTCGCTTCACCATCGCCAATGTTCATATGCGACCATGGTTGGCCGTTTCCGCATCTCTTGGCGTGTAGTGGTAGTTTCGAGAGACGGGCCTGTTTTGGTGGCCTGTTTCTAACCTTCCTATCCGTGGCATCGCGGCTACTGATTTGGTTGGCTGTATACTTGCCTTTTTCATACATTTTTGCAATCCGCAGGGGGATAGCGATGTGGTTCTCCCAGTGCCACCACTCGATGCGACCTTTACCACATCTATGGGCGAGGACCCCACCACGCTTCATGTCTTCCGGTACCCGGCTGCACCGTAGTCGTTGATACCAAAGATGGTGTAACCCATCTGCTTTCAATTGGATGCTACGCGGATGCTTGTTTCGACTTGTGCTGCAAAATAGTCCGCTCGAGCAAGTCAGCGTTGCGGGCGGCTCTTGGAGTTGGGATAAGCACCGCTGTCACGGTGCAAGCTTGGATTACGAGGACTGTTTTGTTCGACTCATTTGGAATCAAGTCGATCAGTTGACTTGGAAAGAGTGATCAAATGTATAGCCTGGTGTATCAGTGTGTGTATGACCACTCTGCTCGGTCAATGTGTGCCCCGCCACCCTGGGAACAATTTCAAGGTGACTTACTCTTCAGGCAGACAAACGAACCTCTGCAAGTTAATTCAAGTCACCGCCAGAACTTACCATAGAGCTGGATATTGATAATTCTGAGCCAGTCAGAGGTTCCCATGAGAACAAAGATGGCATTCCTCAGTACGCCTCACGCCCTTCGCCCTCGGGGAAAGTGCCTGGATGACCCGGCAGGGCAACTACCGAGGGAGTATCCGTGGGTATGAACACCTTGCCTTGGTGTAGAGTCATCAAACGGCTTTTTGAGACCTTGGGGGTCGCAAGAGACGATCCCGTGCCGTCGAACTTGTGCGGCGTGTTCTTCTTGTGATGCTTGGAGCCTTGGACCTCGGGGCATTCTGATATAGCGTCCAGGTTACCTTTGAGGTCTCCAAACCGAAAGTGTCGAAAAATGATCTTGATGGCAAGACACATTGAACCGGCCATTGTCTGACCGAGACATCGAATTCTAATTACCAGACTTCTGTCGCAGCCGCGTTCCTGCGTCTATTTCCCGCAAGGAATCATCATCTTTCTAGCGCTCTGAATTCCACGGTCGAATGTCAGCCTCAGCCCACTGCTAATTGAGCCAGGGATTCTTCTTGTGGTGCCTTTTTTCTGGTTCACTGTCGTGATGACAGGATGTCTACCGATTACTATACCGAGATCTGGGCGCGAAATGACCAAACAGAACGTGTATACATTTCAAGACGATGCTGGGGTTGACGTCAACGTAAGCCTGGAGTTGTATATGTTGACCAGTCCATTCTCATGGTATGCAATTGGTGCCACATCCGGAAGTAACAGCGGCGGTAAAATCCGATAAGACTTAGCTGCGCTAGAGGTCAGGATACTAACAGAAGGCACCGAATTGAGGTATCGTAGGCGGTAATCCGCGAATCAAGCCACAGACCGATGCAGCCAGAATTGTTAAAGTGGTGGGTTCTAGTGCTCTTGACCTCTGAACTCAGGCTTCCACTCGATCTGTGCCTTAAAAAAGAAAAGAACTCTGTTAGTCATACCGGCTCGGCGATAGACGGGAGTTTCCTAAAATTCGACGGAAATGCTCCATTGAGCCCTATGTTGCTTCAGTTCCTTGCGGTAGCACTGTCTCCGTCAATACTCGGGTTGTTTAGATATGTGTCCTTCCTCGTCATGTCGTCGCAGGTTCGCAAATCCCAAAGGTGCAGTCCGTCGGGAGGATTCCGTAACCGCTCCACGGTGAACTAGGTCGTCGTTAGTAGTTCAACTAATCGTCAAAGAGTCACGATACCTTAGCTCTTAGGCACCTGTAATCGTGAGTAAAGCCACCGTTTCCCTAGGCAGTCGAGAGAGGCTGCGATTTCCAGCCTCAGAGGCAGGCCTTATCTTGGAACGGGTGTTGCAGTGTGGTCTTTTTTGGGAGACTGTCCCCTGGACAACAGTCTGTGGAGGTAACACCAGCCCATGGGGGCCCCTTGCCCTTGCCCTACCTGCTAGCACCTTTAGTGTACTGAGATGTCCCCTGTCCGCTCATTGTTAGGTACCTAAAATTACAGGTAATGCCTTTGTAAAATACAAAGATCCTGCGGAAACCGTTTCCACCCCACCGTGCACTGGTTCCACCCTTGTCCGTAATCAATGCAACCTCGATCCCGGCGAAGCTCTTGAACTTTTTTCTCGTTTTCATTGGCACTCTGTCCGTCTGTCCCTGCTATAACCTCCAAACACCATCCCCCTCCGTCTGCGGCTGCGCCCTCAATGCTCATGATCTAAACCCAGAGATCCAATGCCTGCATGTGCCCTCTCCCAACTCTCAGGCACACTTTACCCTCATCCGCACTAGCTTCGACTCCCGTTACCGCGCTGCCCGTCATGTACGGAGCCAGGTACGGAGAACGGAGCCCAGGCGCAAGGTACCTTCCCCCAACCCGGTACCGTTGTCACCTCAGGTTGTCACCAAGGAGATGACTAAGTGCCGTCGAGGTGAGAACCTTCCACAGTCCCGTTGTTTCCCCGGCGGTCTCTGGCGTCATTGTTGCCTTCACGCCGCAGCTAGCTCCACGGTCACTTTCGTCCAGTACCGTTGACATGAAGAAGGCACACTACACACCTTGCCAGGCTGCCAAAACATCAAGTGTTATAAGGCCGCCGGAATACCCTCCTTCATGATGTTGGTTGCCGTGTTCGATATCCAACATCGTTTCATTATATCATCAGTCAAGGCTTCGGTTCCTTAAACAACAGTCGTTTCTACTTCACTGTCTTCCTCGAAGTCTTCCTCTGTATTTCAGTTATAGACTCCTTGCCTGACGGTATCTCGCCTGTTTGGATCTTTGCCATCTCCACATCTCCCGGCTCCGGCTCATACTCCCCGGTATATACGTCAAACCTCTTACTACTACTACAACTACCTTGCTGCTACCAACCAACCGACTACCCACTATCTCGGCCGCGGCCCTTAAAACACACCCCCAACGTCTATCAACCACAACAAAGCTCCAAAACACTGGGAAAAGATTAGCAACTATGTGCTATCAGGTGGTCGAACTCTACTCGGTGTGCAAGTGCCTCTACTACCAGCACGCCGTTGATCGGTGCGCGGCTTATGGGCAACCCGGCCATCGTCCTCATAAGAAGGAGGTTTTGGTGGGACACTCTTGTGGCATTCACTCGGGCCGTAGCGGATATTCCTACGGCGTATCACACTGTTCCGACTCTGGCTACTCGACAAGCAACTCACCCAAGTCCTCCTCCCGTGGCCAGTACCGATGAAGAGTTGTGTCTCTGGCACTGGGCTGCTGCTGTCCACGTCAACCACCCGTGCTCAAGCGCTTCGACTTTGCGGAATGGGCCTTGTACATCTTTTCATTCGGAGGTGGATCAGCCGGTTTACCATCCCAGCTCTCTCTTCTCTTTCGGGTTCATCGTAGTCTTGGGGCTTTACCAGCGTCAACAGACATTAGGTGACTCCTTGCTCGTCATAAGATCGACCGGCCCGTTTTTCCACCTGAAAGGATGCAGCCAGCTCCCCAAAAATCAGTAAGTTCATTGTTCGGAGACAGAAATTTTGGGCCTATGGCTCGCTGAGCCAGCGAACTCCCCCCTGCCGCAGGATGGGACGAGTTTTTCTGGGGTTGCCTATTACGACACGGCAGAACTCCCTCGGATTGGGCATCATGTTGAAGACTCCTTTTCATATTCTGTCACTCAGTTCGAATGGTTTTGCGGGATCTGGGAAGGCATAGCGTGGACGATGGCTTCTGCCTTGCGGTTGAGCGAGCATAACGATAAACTGTACAACAGCATACGACAACAACTCCTGAAGACGGGACGGTTCACTTTGGGCTTCAGCATCGCTCATGTTTCTTTTTATTTACACTTCTGGTTTCACAACTCTCGATACCCCGAGGACTAGGGTTGCATGGTGCGATGCATATGGGGTACAATACCAGGCGTTTTGGAATGTCAACTCTTGGATTTGGTGTAGGAAAAGGGGTTCAGGTTTGCGTTTCTGGCCAGATTTCCGTACTTCATGTTTGATTTCTTCAGTCTTCCTTTTTTCTTTTTTCAATTACGGTTTTCCTTCACTTCAAAATTCATACATTGTGCTACTACTGTATTCATTTCATATCTTGCTCTTATCTCTGCGCTGGAAGTAGTGATGGGACACAGCGGATTAGATCAGT
Organism: Pseudoneurospora amorphoporcata; assembly: GCA_033297205.1. Classification (NCBI taxonomy): domain Eukaryota; kingdom Fungi; phylum Ascomycota; class Sordariomycetes; order Sordariales; family Sordariaceae; genus Pseudoneurospora; species Pseudoneurospora amorphoporcata. Next base: position 7,865 of record MU859503.1, read on the forward strand.
CAAAGAACATATGGTCAATGGGAAGGCACTGTGTGCTTCATGGCCACGTTGCTCACAGCGAGCGGCCCTTTGAAGGATTTCCTTTTCTTCGGTTGAGATCTCTCAAGCTAGTCTGGTACTAGGCTCAGCTGCCCCTGGCAGGTTCCGATGGGGAGTTACTAGGTTAGAAGCATAACAACAGCATTCAGAGTAGACACATAGATGTCACCACCTATTCATAGCAATATGAAGCATTCGAAACAATTGAAAGCACTCGGAGACTTGACATCATGATGCTGCATGTCATGGAAAGTTCAAAATAGTGACAGTTGAAAGTTGTGTCCCGATGCGGTATTCGCAGCTTGGCTGATGTTTTTACTCCCCCCTGTTACCGTGCCGTAAACATGACCCCTGCAACTCGCCTGGCTGCTACCTTCCCCTGCCGAGCACTTTCTGAACCTCCCAAAAGTTATCGCCGGGACCAGGTTTAAGGGACGAGAGTCAGACAACGAGTTATCGATTACCCTGGTAGTCAATTGGGAGTTCACGATGGTACCTAATCGAAGAGCTTGTTGGAACTACCATCAAACTAAGACAACCAACAGCGAAAAACGCCTTGCGCGCTTAGGCGCTTAACGTGAAGTTGCACGATGTCACACATAGATAGCCGTCATTGGGTATTCGGATTGTCGAGTCTAGTGTCTCGGTTGAACCAAATAGTTTCTGGATAATGATGTTGCCCAAGTTGTTGGTGCAGGTGGTTTCGGGTATTCAAACGGCACTGGTAAAAATAGGTACCTTTGGTAACAAAGGTACAAAGCCTGTGGCTTATACCTCGCCTGTTTAAGCTTCAAGGCCCACCAGAAAAACAGTTCCGCCAGTTAAGCTTCCCGTTCAGTGGGGCTCACGGCCGCCAAGGAAAAATTCTTGCGTCCGTTTCTGGAATGCCAAGATTTTCAAGGGTTGCGTTTTGGGAAAGTTGGAAGACCAATTTGGTGGGTCATGGTGTGAGTGGTGGAGCTTATAAATACCCCCCCTATAAAAGCCGTATGTTGATTGGATAAAAGACGGGCGCTTCCTTCGCTTTTTCTGGAATCCAAGGGTCCCAAAATGGGATGATGTGGTCGCTGCGGGCAGGACCGATGAACACCACACAGCAACCTGGAACGACCACACCCTCTCCGTTCCCTAGCGCACACACTTCTTCTCACGTTAACATGCTCGACATGTCCCTGGGGTGACCACCAAGTTAGTCTTTGAAGTTCCACACTTCAAGATACTACACAACACCATCATCCCAAGCTGCGCTTTTGTCATCGTCGGGATTGCGTGCAGCCACATGGTCCCCATGCGAGGGCACCCCTTCAGATCCCATCCATCTGGAGGCTACCTTGGCTGCACCACCGCACCGGTTACTAATGTTCTGGTGACAAACGTCGTCTTCGATGTGCCTTCGGCGGACACCACATCCCGCTGACGCAATCTCAAGCTTAATAATTTTCATCAGTGAAGTCCAGTTTTGTCCTCAGCTCATCTGGGGGTTATTTGACGATACCGCCTTTATCCCCAAAGTCTAGGGTACCACTCAGGCATCCCCCAAGCAGGCAATGATATCCCTCTTGCACGGAGCTTCGGGACTTACAGTACAGCCATCTGAACAAAACTTTGCCAAAGGTCCCTACTCTGCCACTCTTCGAGGGGTTGCGCCCCCGAAACATCCGGCCCGCGACGGAGGCTTTCCGGAGGCTCCCGTCATGTGCCTTTCGAACTTGAGTATCCGTATCACATCGGACATGCTAGATTGATTACCTACAATGTAGGCGGCCATCTCATATTACCTTCGCTACCTAATACCTACCTCCCGTACCTTACATAACAGTTAACATCTGGCTGATGTACCGTACCCTTCATGTATGACGCTGTTGAACCGGTCGTCCGTTTCAAAGCTACACAAGAGAGTGGAGGTCACCAACCACAAGCCTTACACATTCCATGTCATGCGGGGACTCGCCTTTTAGGGTACGAAGTGTGTTAAAAGCTCCGAGTTATTCAACTACCAATCGGCCTGATTCATAGTCATACGGTGGCACTCATCGTCTACAAAAGTACTCACCCACCGGTTAAGTGTTGAAACACATCGCCCACATCGATGCAGTAGATCTTGCGTAGGCGCGGCTGCGTTTACTGCACGTTTCCGTGTTAGATGGTTGGGTGTTGTGCCGCGCACCTGCTTACACTCATGATCTGCACCCCATTTGTCTTATTTTTGGTTTACACTTCGCATACGGCAGAGAAGCAACAATGCGTGATCCCATCAATATGCCACCCGGAAGGTCCCGTCCCCTTTTTTTCCATGTCAGAATTCTCGGGACGTTCGCAATTCCGGGACTGTCAAGTGCACTCGGTGTTAGGTCTCGGGGAGATATCCGTAAGGAGGGATCTCAAGTTATATGTGACGATTCCAGTTGGCAATGGATGAGGTGCGTGCTCGAATCACATCAGCCCGCTGCTTACCATGCCTTTCGCCTCTTCTCTTCCACATAATCTTCTGCAACTCACATCTACATCAAAGGTATCACCCGGATTTTCATCCGTTTTCCGGCCGCGATTGTGCCTTACGGCATCTCAATTGCCTGCAGACACCATCGCGATCAGGTACATACTTCACTCCCCAGCAGCCTCTCAACCGAGACAGATGTCTCACAACCTCTTTGAACTCCCAGGGTCGATCACATAAACGGTTTGACTAACTTCCCGTCCGGGATTATTATACTTACACCCTCCACGTCTTATTGCCATGCGCCTGTATGGCGTGCGCCTGACGGTCAAGTGCAATTCAAGTCAACCTTACTGTTCCGGTTTCTCACACGCGAGGACGGACCGTTGCTTGTGTCAGTGAAACTATACCCTTGGTCTCATACAGCCATGTGTTTGTACTGTATGGCATGTGTCTGAAATTGGATGATCGTTGATCGCTGGCTCGCCTTACCCTCGTTTCTGGCTGCCTGATTGGGGGTTACGGTTTAGCTGAACTCAGCTTCGCCTTGGCAAGCCAGTTTCGACTGAGAAGTTTTGAGACAATCGAGAAGCCTAGTAGTTGAGGTGTGGTTGATTACAATATTCCTTGTGTTTTTCGTTGTTTGACACCGAAGATTGTCTACCTATGACTATCGAAATTGATTGTTGACGCTTCCAGTTCTTCGATCAATGTTGGGGGGCGGTTTTGTTATCGCCGAGACTACTAATATCTACACAAAACACCCAAGTCTTCTAAAACCACTTCTCTATTATTTATATCTATTTATCCTAGTATCGTATTGGTCGTGACAGAGGGGAGGAATAAATCCCATTTGAATGAGAAAAAGTGGTATTTGGTAGTCTCTCATAACAACGACGCTCTCAAATTGTCAGCCCTCATTTTTTCCTCTGCGGATCCGCCCCGCTTTTCGGCCGCCACAGCAAAGCATGTAGCGCGTGGCTTGGAACCTGCGGGTCCAAATGATGTGACCCTGATTGGTGGGGGTAGGGTGGATGTTATCACGGGCAGAGGGCAAAAGGTTGGGTGTAGATATGAGATATGCGTAATTGCACGAGGGAGAAGTATAGATATGCGCTCGAGAGATTGACCTTATAGGACTCGAGCTATAAACTCTAGTAAGTCCATAGCGGGAGGCTATCGGCTAATTAAATAAGTAGATAGTAATAGTCGTTTGAGAAGCGACTATCATTAGCGCAACCGACATAGGCTAATCTTATAATACTTCCCTAGATTAAAAGAAGCTATATAGCTAACTAAAGTTATACAAAATAATAAATAAACCTATTAAACGTTCAGTCTAACTGTAAAAAACTTCTATAACCGCTAATCATGGCGACCTCCTCTCGTACTTTACTCGTGGAGCCTCCGCTCTTATAACCGGCTCCAGCGTCTCTCCTACCTTCTCTAGAGTCCTCTGCAAGAGCACGGATGGGGAAGTCGAAGGCAAAGCTAAGAATCCATCGATGACAGAAGATTTTAGGTGAGGAGGAAAAGAGAGAGAATTAGATACATACGGTTAAACCTAGACTTAAATACCCTAGTCACACAAGCGACCTTAGGATCCACTTGCTAGTCACTCTCCTCTAATCCCTTCACTCGCATCCTATTCACCTGCAGGCAAACTAAGACCTCCTTTGTACCTACGTTCTTCTATCGTTCGCAATAATACCTTCAATAGTACAGCGGTCTGAAACGTAAACAGTAAAGCGGTCAAGTCCGTAAATAATATCCTTCTAGAAAGGTCCGCTCTAAAAGGCCCGCGTGGCGGTATGGTCAAACCTATACTTATACTGTAGCATTATCCCTGTCACACGGACATTGCCCACAGTCCAGGGGTTAGGATCGTAAGACTCAATAGAGCTTCAACGCCTAGCATTAGCCTCAAGACGCTCAGTGGCCTCCGGCCACAACACCCACCTCGGCCAGACCCTCGGCCGGACCCACGGCCGGGCCCTCGGCCACAGTCATCCTAGAAGCAACTATAGTTAACCAAGAAGTAGGGCGCTCGGATGAAGGATAGCGCTAAAAGGAAGATGGAGAATGGATGAAGGCATTTAGGAAGATTTATACGTATGCAGACTGCTTGATAGATGTCTTGAAGCCTTAGGCGACAAGGCTTGATGCGTACCTCGAGTACGTACCGATTCCCTTTGGCATAAGAAGGCCTTGAA